>CM075511.1:10322800-10622800 GCA_037950675.1 Hypophthalmichthys molitrix
ATGTCTGCGCTAAAAAGTTTATGTTTTGCTAAAAAGTTCCTGAAGGATGGATCAATACCTCCAGAAGACGTGAGTAACCTTATAGTTTTTTTTTTTTTTTTTTTTTTTTAATGAATCTTTGCAAATCGTCTTTCCTAAATTCCATGACGAATGCGGCTAAAGTTAAAGGCCAGTTCACAGCGCACAGATAAACGCCAACAAACACATCTGTTGGAGTTTGTTGGATCAGGACGCAGCCTCCGAAATGAGACACAGCTAGTATGATAACACTGTCGGCGTCTTGTTGCCGTTGATCGGAGTTTGTTTTCACCCGACTGAACAAGTTTAATCGGCGTTTGTTGGGTCGGGGAATGTCCAGCAAGAATACCTTTGTCGACCAGCTTCACCAGAAAGACTGTGATGTTTGTTTGTTTTTTTTTTTTTTTTCCCCAGTCTTCTGCAAATTATCTCTCAATTCTAAACATCTTTCCCTTCCTTACTTTTATCATCACTGTCACGCTCCATATCAATCTATCAGCTGCTTTTAGGAATTCTGTTAATTATATCTGTTCAGCAGAGACCTCCCATCGATTATTCTCCCCCTCTCATCTGTTTTGCAGACGGGGAGCAGGTCAGCCTCTCAGAAGGGCATTCGTGACACTTGTTAAGCATTTCTCTCTTGTTGATAAGGATTGAAAACAGATAGCGGACAGACTTTTGCAGGCCAGTTCATGGGCTTGCAAAGGAGATGAATCACCTGTCCTCCCAGTGGCTTCTCACTTCTCTCTTTTTGTTTACACCTCAGAGTGTCCCAGGAGAGAGTCGAGATAGGCAATGACATCTCAAGGAGGAGACTCTGGGATGAGGTTGGATAGCTGTAGCCTGGGGTGAAAATACTGTATGCAGTTCAGTGTTAATTTTGGCAGCCATTTTTTATTTAGTCTTAGTCTTTATCTTCAGACGAAAATGCTCTTTAGTCTTAGTCACATTTTAGTCATTTTTGTCTTTCATATTTTAGACTAGTTTTAGTCATCACATTTTTGTCAAGTTTTAGTCATTGCTTTTAGTCAAACTACAGTTACCAACATTAATTTTGAAAGCTATTGTATATGTAGTCTTTAGACAAAATAGTCATTGTATTTTTTCTCTTTAGACCACTTCATTTAAGCTTATGAAAAATTTGAATGAAGGCAACAGGCTCTATTGACATTGCACTCTTAGCAGTAGCACTTGTGCCATTCTACATATCCCTTTTCAGTGGTTCTCAAACTTTTTAGAGTGTCGTACCCCCTGAGGGATTTAACATCCTTCTGCATACCCCCTCTTTTTCCCACTTAGACTGCAGTTACACATTTTCCATTAAGGGACAATTTTTGCCCTCTTAAATCAATTTTTCTAGTGCATTTTTTACCTTTATAAATACCTTTTATAAAATAAATAATGCTTTAAAAAAATCATTAAATACAATGATGATGAAAACGAAGTGATACTTTTAAGTATTATATTAAAACCACCAATAGGTGGTGATAAGTCACTGTTTTTATGAGTGAATCATCGAGTCAGTCATTCTTTCAGTATCAAAGCAAGCGGCTGTATTTATGAATGGTTCTTTGCATAGGTGCGGGAAGTGGGGGTGCTGGAGGTGCTGCAGCACCCCCTGTTTTCACAGGACAGTAAATGCAACTTAAGTTTTTGTTCAGTTACATTTATTCATTTTTATCATTTAATAATTTGTTTGTAATAAACACTTTAAATAAATAAAAATGTTGTTTTTTTTTTTTTAAAGAACAACTAAGATCTAATAAAAATGCTTTACGGGCTCAAGCATAGGCAGAGTTTCCAATAACATGTTTTGCAGCGTTGAGCAGTGTAGCCAATCACAAACAAATCTGTTGATTTCTGGAACGCAATGAGATGTAAGGATCCACTCAAAAACGAGTTTTTATTCAGCACTGAATGCTTTGCATGCTGGTAAATCCTGATTAAAAAAGTGTAGACATTATTATTTCAGAACCATTGTGCAGTCATTGAAGCGTTGTGAGACACGACAAACTTTCATCTTTTTAGTGATTATAAAGGAACGCTCGTTGCGCGCATTCTGCCATGCCAAATCATGCGCGCAGCGCTGTCTATGCTTGCTTTTATGTTTCTGAATGTTGTTAACACTTTAATAACAAATATTATAATGTATCACCATTTATGCTGGGATCTGTAGGTTGTGGTTAGGGCTAGGCGACATGTAACTTAAAAGTGGAACATGGAAATCTTGGATGTAAAAAAAAAAAAAAAAAAAAATGTTTTATACTTTTTATTTGTTAAACGCTGTGGCTAATGTATTTCCTGTGTGCATTTAAATGTCCTGGTGTATGGGCTATGCAGTGCTCTTTTCAGTGTTGTTTTTTTTTTTTTTTTCCTCAGCGATATGCTTGTTGTTTCCAGGAGCTTTGACGCGTTTTATATACTTAATAAATGCTTCTTTTTATTAAGTATATAAAATCTATATTTGTTCTTCATGCTAGTAAGTGCTAAATCCCCACCCACTTTACTGTTGAGAACAGCACTAATGTAGCGCGATTTGCTGGCTTATGTGGATGCAGTCAGTTTGGACCGCGAAAAATGAGGTAATTTGACTGAATGTCGAGTATTTACAGGATTTTACCAGCTAGAAATACATGCCCAGTTTTAATGTTAGTTTAAGGTGGAGTAGAATAAAACAAACGGCAAAACTCAGCATTTTGTTCGCATACGTCAGTTTGAGAGCCACTGCTGGATGTCAGCCTACAATTTGGTCGCAGATTTAGTCAGAAAACGAGCAGCGCAATATAGACCGACTGAATGACACTTTAATTTAAGTAGAAAATCTCAAATGAAGATCGCTGAACTCCAGCTTACTGTTTTCAGATCATCCGTGCTTCTTCCTCAGTGAGAGAGCGCGTGTGCTTGGTTGACAGATTGCAAAGATTAAGTAAAACGTGTTCTTTTAACAAAAAAGCTCTGATTGGGGGTTTAAATTTTGGAAATCTGGCAACCATAAGCATCAACACTCTTAAAACTGTAATGTTTTATCTCCTTTATTTGACAAAAACAAAACGTGATTTCAAAAGAGTGATTTAGGTAAAGTTTTTAGTCTTTTAGCCACATTTCAGTCTCATCTTTTTTCGTCAACGATATTGCATGTGTTGATTTAGTCACAGTTATCATTTAACGACATTGGTGTCGTCTCTCATCGTCTAGTCTTAGTCATGGAAAAAAGGTTGTCAACAAACATTTTTCGTCATAGTTTTTGTTAACGAAATTAACACTGATGCAGTTAAAGGGTTCACCCAAAAATTAAATTAAATTTATTCATTCAATTTAAGTTATTTAATTAATTACTCACCCTCTCATGTTGTTCCACACCCGTAAGACCTTCGTTCATCTTCAGAACACAAATTAAGATATTTTGATGAAATCCAAGAGGTTTTTTTTTTTTTTTATCCTCCATTGAAAGCAATTACTGTCATTCAAGATCCAGAAAAGTAGTAAAAACATTGTTAAAATAGTCAACATGACTACAGTGGTTCAATCTTAATATTATGAAGCGACGAGAATACTTTTTGTGCACAATCTAAAAGGGGACACAGTGGACCAAGTTTTCAAAGACAGGTCTGTAGTCTGTCCACACCAAAATGTGAAAATGCTGTGCAATGTGGCACAATCACATCAGGAAAAAATAGTTAATGTTTAATGTACAGTACTGTGCAAAAGTCCTAGGCACGTCAGTATTTTCACCCCCCAAAAATGTTTTTAAGCCAGTTATTTATATATTTTGCTGTAGTGTGTCAGTAGGAAATATCAGTTCACATTTCCAAACATTCATTTTGCCATTAATTGTAGTAATCCAGTGAGATTTTTGAATACACAAGGAGTCTGACAACATCTGGTGCTCCACACGGAAATCTGATCTGTCTGTGATTACATGAAGAAACAGAGACAGACTAAATCCAGAAAAACTGTGGCCGTGTCTCCAAGATGCTTGAAGAAACCTTCTTGCAAAGCTACCTGAAAAATGATGCCCAAGTGTACCTGGACAAAAGCTGTTTTAAATGCAAAGGGTGGTCACACCTAATATTGATTTTATTTAGTTAATAAAATTTAATTGATAAATAAAATCTATTTATGACAGTAAAAAAAAAAAGCATCCTCACTACAACATTTTTAAACAAGTGCCTAAAATTCTTCACAGGACTGTATCTTTGCAGGTCGGTTTCTTCAAGCGTCTTGGAGACACGGCCACAGTTCTTCTGGATATAGTTTTTCTAATTTTTATCTGTTTCTTCATGGAATCACAGACAGATTCGATGATGGTGAGATCAGATCTCCGTGTGGAGCACCGGCTGTTGTCAGACTGGATTATTACAATTAATGGCAAAATGAATGTTTGGAAATGTGAACTGATATTTCCTACTGACACACTACAGCAAAAGATATAAATAACTGGCTTAAAACCTTTTTTGGGGAGTGAAAATACTGACGTGCCTAAGACTTTTGCACAGTACTGTTTACTTATGTGAAGTGGAATTTTGGACCAACAGAATTTTACAATATTATCTTTGTAATGTTGCATAAATACAAAGTTCTGTCATGAAACTCTAGATGGTGCAGTGTGATAGCTCCTTAACTCAATCTGCTTGCAATCACATCATTCCCTATAGGGCACACCTGATCGGTTCCTTCTGTATCAGTAGGCAAGGAGCTTGCTGCTTAACTTTCAAATGATTTGTTAGCATTTGCTGTTGCAGTAGCAGCACACTTTCAGAAACCCCCCACCTTCCCCAGCTCCACCTGTTTAGATCTGCTACGGGTAATTAATGTATGCTATATCGTACAGCAGCAGCATGTCTTACTTGCTCACAACAGCGTTGTGTATTAGCAATTTGTGTATTGGCAGCAGAAAGTTCCGTACTTGCAACAAATTTGTCTTCTGTGTTTACATTCGAACGCCGGCTCAGTATTGGCCTGCTCTGGTCACGTGAGCAGCATTATGGATGTGTGTGATGCTGATGCAGGAGCTGGCCAATACTGAGCCACATCGCACAGCAATTTCACATTTTGGTGTGGACAGACAACAGACCAGTCTTTGAAAACTTGGTTAGGACACGGTTTAAGGTCAGTTTCTGTGTTCATCTGTGTATACATGGATGCATGTTTGTGTGTGGGGTCCACCGTGTCCCCTTTTACATGTTAGGTGATGGTTGTGTTTATTCAGGACACACGCCAGCCATAAATCATTCACAGAGGGTTGAATAGAGGTAGAGGCCGTGTCCTCCTGCCACAGATCAGAGTTTGTGGAAATTCACTCACTCTCACCCTGCAACAAATTCATCATCTCCCTGAGTGCTCTTGGATAAATAGAGGACGCTCAAGTGCCCCTAGGTGTGTTAAATTGCACATGTTCAGCAAGAAGGCATCAAAGCGTGTGGACAGAACAGGACTTGTGGCGATCATACAGAAAAAGTTCAAGACGCAGCTTCACAGCCTCACTGAGAGCATGAATACAGCCTGCTTTTAACCAGAGTAATATTTCTTGTTCTTGACAGGTCTTGCTGAATGAATAGATGGGCTTATGGGTGCATTTCTCATAAAAATAAGTTGGTTTTTTCCCCTCTATAATGAATACAGTAATCGGCCGCCATGTTTTCATACCTGTATATTGTTGAAATAACCTTCATTTTTTAATATGGAGTGACATAGTTACTGCAACAACAGTGCAGTTTTCAAGGACATGGTGACATATTCTCTCTGCAGTGCAAACCAGTTATGCTCAAAACTGATTTAAGCAGTTGGTATGTGCAGTTGTATTTTTATTTGTATATATTAATATTTTCTGAGAAATTCCCCCCAAATTATTATTATTATTATTTTGTGCTAAATAAAAGCATTACAGAAGTGGCTTTTTATTTCTATACCATAGGCCTATAACTGGCCTAAAATCCTCAGCAATTCATTTTGCAAACAGGTTTGTCAAAGAAAAAAGTTAACCTTTTTTGATCAAGAAAATTATTTTCTGCTGTAATGGCAGCCTTGGTATTGAAATTTTTGAATTTTTTTTTTTTTTTTTAACTTCAGGTTTTCTCACCACATATTATGTTTACAATGTTTTATTAGCTGTAAATATCCTGACAGCATCAACACGGCTGAGCAAACTAAAATGACAGACAGTGCTGACAGAGCCACACACTTATGTAAGATCGAAAAGGTCATCTCTCTCCAGTGAAGAGAAATCAAAGTGAAATGAGCTGTATATTTATTGTATTTAATGTAGAGATGCAGGTCTAGAGGTAGAGGCTGGCAAGTCAAGTAACCTTTATTTATATAGCAGTTTTTTTACAATGCAGATTGTCAAAGTAGCTTTACAATGATAGAGGGAACATAATTTTGGATATAAAGCAGCTCTAAAAAAAATTAGTGTCATTGTTCAGCTTAAGTAAGTTAAGTATTAATCTATTCCGTTGTAAAAATAATTAGTTATTAATTTAGTTCATTTATTTATACAGCAGCTCTGGAGAAAACAGTGATATCATCGTCAAGGTCTGTTCATTTCGCATATAATGGTTTCAATGCAGGCAGATCAAAAACATTGGATATCAAGTGTCCCCAACTAAGAAAGCTAGAGGCGACAGTGGCAAGGACCCCAACTCCAACAGGTGACAAAAACAGAGGAAAAAACCTTGGGGGAAAACCAGGCTCAGTCGGGGGGGCCAGTTCTCCTGTGGCCAACAAACGAACAGTGCGTGATTATGATTCAGGCAGCATTACAGGTCAGAAGTCAGATTGGGGTCAGAACAGTCAAAATATTTAATCCAGTTCCATTTGGTTGAAGATCAGATACATCATGCCAGTGTGGTGACGGGTTTGTTGAGATGTATTTTTAGTCTAGATTTAAACTGACAGAGTTGTCTGCTTCCCTAACAATGCTAGGAAGACTGTTCTAAAGTTTAGGTGCTAAATAGGAACAGGATCTACTGCCTGCAGTTAATTTTGATATTCTAGGTATTATCAAATGGCCAGAATTTTGAGATCACAATAGATGTGAAGGACTATAATGTGTTAAGAGCTCATTTAAGTACTGGGGAGCTAAACCATTTAGTGCTTTGTAAGTAATTAGCAAGATTTTAAAACGTATACAGTGTTTAATTGGGAGCCAATGCAGTGTTGACAGAACGAGGCTAATATGGTCATACTTCCTGTTTCTAGTAAGAACTCTAGCTGCTGCGTTTTGGACCAGCCGGAGGTTTTTTATTAAGCATGCAGGGCAACCACCCAGTTGAGCATTACAATAATCTAACCTTGAGCTCATGAACGCATGAACTAACTGTCCCGAATTTATCATTGAGAACATATGTCGTAGTTTACATATATTTTTAAGATGGAAGAATACGGTTTTACAGATGTTAGAAATGTGGCTTTCAAATGAAAGATTGGTATCAAAGAAGCACACCCAGGTTCCTAACTGACATCGAAGAATTAACAGAGCAGCCAACAAGTGCAAACAGACAATTACAATATTTACAGATGAGAAATTAAATGCAAAATACAAATACAAAGACCAACAAAGCATACATAACAGCCATACATTGGCTCTGACATCGCTCGATTTTCATACAGATTACATAAACAGAGAATATTTGTTTTCGATTTGACTTAAATGATTTAAAACCTAACATTTCAACAATTTTTAGACATATGTCTCATCCATAGAATAATTTCCATAGTATGGAAATTATTCCATTATAACTCACCCTCAAGCCATCCTAGGTGTATATGATTATCTTCTTTCAGATGAACATAATTGGAGATATATTTAAAAATATGCTTAGTCCTCCAAGGTTTATAATGGTTATGAATGGTAATCCAAATTCTGAAGTTAAAAAAAAATGCATCCATCCATTAACAAAAAAAAAAAAAAAAGAAAAAGAAAAATACATACAACTCCATAGGATTAATAAAGGCGTTCTGAAGCAAATCGATGTGTTTGTGTAAGACAAGTATCCTTATTTAATGCTTTATAAAGTAAAATAACGAGCTTCTAGAGTGACAGCCATATGCATTCGACGTACGTCCAAAAAGTGTTAACTTCCGTGATGTAGTACACAATGCCATGACGTTCTACACAATGACATGACGTACTATGCGTTGTACATCATGTCATTGTGTAGAAGGTCATGGCATGGAATAAATCACATTGAAAGTAACTGGTTGCTTCAAATAACGACTGTATTGATTGCATTGTTATGCCACTAGGTGGCAACAAATTACTGTTAAAAATATATCTATCACTGAATCATTCATTATAAGCTCACTTGAGGGTGAGTAAATCATGGGATAATTTTCATTTTTGGGTGAACTATCCCTTTAAAGAAATAAAACATCAATATATTTATTTAGTGACAGGGAAGTATTTAAAAAAATCCTTTTACTAATGTTTGATTAGAGCCCTGGGTGGGATGGGTAGGTGTTAGTGGCTGGGGGTCCATGCTAAAGGATCTGGATCAGGGGCAAGGTTTGTCCCCTGAAGCGGTGAATGAGCTGCGCCGCACCACAGATCTTGCTCTCCGGGCCACTAAACAAACTGCCGCTTCGATCGGTCAATCAATGGCGACAAAGGTGGCTACAGAGAGACATCTGTGGCTGAACCTGGTGCGCCTTCGCCTCCCTAAACTTTCCAATCACCGCCTCGACGGAGGTACCGAAAAGCTCAAGGGGCCCCGGTTTCGCCCACTGAGCTTTTCGGTACCTCCGTCGAGGCGGTGGTTGGAAAGTTCAGGGAGGCGAAGGCGCACTCAGCAGCGTTTAGAACCTGCATCCCGCTCAGATCCGAATCTGGACCCAGACAGCCGGGAGGCCCTGGCCTGTCTCGAGCCGAGGCTCAGAGGCAGGGCCAGAGGTCCAGTGTCACTGCTCGTGCGCCTCCTCCTCCTAGGAGTAAGTCGCAGAGGCGGCAGGACGCGAGGAGGAAAAAGCAGGATCTAAAGGCAACTATACACCTGCCCTCGCTTCCTTTTTCCTCCACCTCCCGGTGATTTTTTGGATAACTGTTAACATGCTCAGGCACTTCTAACAGTTCAGGCTGATGGTTGGGCCCATGATGAAATTTTCTGAAGGCCCGCCTTCTGGCTTGATAGTGAAGAAGTGAAGTGAAGATAGAACCTTAGATTCTATCCTTTATGGAAAAAGTGAGGAGGAGGAGTCTTTGGTATTCGAGCCGCAGGAAGGTAAGCTGGGTCTATATTTATGTTCTAAATATGTTGACCTTGTTTTTCCTGCATAGTTTTTCCTGAGCATGTAGCCGTAAAAATTTTGTTCTTTTTTTGTTTTTTTGGGGCAAACTGAAGTTGTTAGGTTGGCAACTTTTTTGTGCAGGCCACAAAATGGCCGCCGTTTGCCACCTGTGTTTAGAGTAGTTTCTCAGCTAGTTTCTGTTAGAATAGTTTGAGTTAACACTCGTCACTTTAGTTACTTATGTCCAGGACAGCCCTAATCGGCTGCCTGGCATTTTTGGCTTGTTGAGCTTCGCTTTCCTCTTTTTGTGAAGGTTTGAGTGAAGCCCAGGCTTTGCTAGGCCCAGGCTAGAGCTAGGTTAGGTGTTATTGTTATATCACCCTCTGTAATCACTATCCCTTTTTAGGTTGTGTAGTTCCTAGTTCTGGCCTCCTCCTGAGGAAGTTGTTAGGCCGTATGCCCATTTCCCCTTTATTTATGTAGGTGCAATGGCTGAGGTTAATAGCTAAGGTAGCAGGCTGTTGTTAGCCTCCCTGGTGCTGTTTTCTCAGGTGGTAGGCCCTTATCTTTGCGTAGATAAGTGTATGCTGTGTATGCTAGGCCCCACTATCTAGAACTTCATTCATGCTATGAATTGGTCTTTCCCGTGAGCCCCTTGAAATTAAATTCAAGTTTGAGTTACGGTGCTAGCTTTTTAGCTTCCATCCTCAAGGGTTCAGCACAGATCTATAACTCTGTTTGGTGAAAGCATTTATCCTTTTTGGATGGCATGTATTTACAAAGCATTTCTTTGCTTTGAGTTCTAGCTGTTGCCCTACATGTATGTGAGCTTACTGCCACAGGTTAGCACCTGTTCTCATAATAGTAGGCTTGTGTTAGCCTCTATTTAAGAACATGGTGTCTGTTGTACTCCCCTTAGGGTTTATGTGTTTCACTGAGTGCATCACCTGTTGGATTGCACACTCAGGTTGAGTGTAGAGAGTCTTTTTTGCAAAAAGTTTGGTCTCTGTTAGCTCCCTCTTTGATCATTGCCACAGCAGTTGTATTGCATATAACTGTAGGAGTTGTAGGCTCCTTTGGATTTAGCCTCCTTCTAGTTTGCAGCTTGTGTTTTCAAGCGTTGCTGGTATATGATCATGAGTTTTGCTCACATAGTTTAGCACTACCACAGGTTTATGCTCATGTCCGTTTGAGGTTGTAGGCCTTGTAGGCCTCCCTTAGACCATGTTAACATTTCTTTGTACCCTGTAATTATGTGATTTTTGGTACATTGCCTGTTGGAATGTGTAGACTTAGCTCAGGTTGTGTTAAGCTAGTTTCCCACAACTGTTGGTTGTGTTTGAGCTGGTTCCCTTTGAGCTTGGTCCCCTGTATAGCCACTAGCTGGCGCCACGTGTAGTTGGAGTTGTAGGCCCTATTTTAGGCCTCCTTTCAGATTGCATGTTGGCACAGCTTGGTTTTGGTTTTATGTGACTCATCACCATGGGTGTGTCATGATTGCCACTAGCTGACGCCACGTGTTTGCGAGTTGTAGGCCTTATAGGCCTCCTGTGTAGCATGTTGGAGTTCGGTTTTGTACTCCTCTCACTTTGAGAGTAAAAGGTGCTTTTACTGAGTACGTTTCTGTGTGGCTTGCCTCTCAGGGTGAGTTTTTGTGTTAAACCGCACTGTTGTTCGGTTATTCTGCATTTGCTTCCTTGAGCATGGTTTTTCCTTTAGCTCTAGTTGAGCTAAGTAGCTACCTCGTAAGTAACTGGGTTCTATTTTGCTCCTAGAACTTTAGTGGCCTCTAGACTAGCGCCGCTTGTTGACAGGTCGACAGGTTGTTGACAACACTCCTTTGAGAACATGCTGGTGTTTGTTTTAGTGTACTTCTCTTGCTGAGAGTTAGAGATGCTTTATTGAGTATGCTGCTGGTTGGCCAGGGCCCCAGGTGACTTATTAACCTCCTTGTAGTTCGGTTATCTGTCCCTCCTGGAGCTTGAAACACTGCCACGGGCTGACGCCACATGTCTGACTGAGGTTATAGGCCCATTTTTGGGCCTTCCTTAGTTCATGATGGTGTATGTTGTACTCCTCTTCCTTTAAGAGTCAAAGGTCCTTTTACCGAGTGCACTGCTCATTGGATTGTGTTGGATGGACTGTTATGTGGGCACTCACAGTCTTATCTGCTGTTACTGAAGTCATGTGGTTTGTTCTTGCTTCCAGCAAGTTAGATGTTCAAGTGTGCAGCCCTGTCAGGCTGCTCTTGGACTTCCCACTTTTTGACTAAGTATACTAGTGTGATATGTAGTTCTCTATGAAGAACTTTTGTCATGTCGTAGGCCCCTTTCTGGCCTCCATGATTATGTGCCTACAGTATGGTCTATCTGTTAGGTTGAGCTTTGTACTCCCCTGCTAGGGTTGTTTTTGTAGTAGTGCTTAGCTCCCTAAGCTGATCATTGGTTGAAGGCTTCCATGAGGCCTCCCGTTCAGGATCAGCCCCTAGGGTTCAGGGTTCTTTTAGCGCACGGCCTCCTCAGCGCAATATTAGACGCTGAGTAGATCCTAGGTGGAGCAGAGTATACTCCCCTCAATAAGAGGGTCCCTAGCACTCAGCTGAGTTCTGCTCCCCAGGATGCCCGTCTCTACACACGGGTTTGAGTTGCTTACTGCCTCTTTTGCAGTCGCTCTTTCTTGCTGTCTTCTTTGAAGAATGCACTGTGGAGATTCTGTTTACAGACAGGGTTGGCCAGACTGAGCTTGTCCCGTTTCAGATTAGGTCGGCTTCCCTGGTGGCCTTCTAGTGACTGGCTGGGGTTCCCTTCGGTTCCCTGGCCACATTCCCTTAAAGGGATCTTCTTTCCTCTGAAAATTTGGTCCCAGAAGCCTTTGAGCGGCCTTTGTAGGCCATCTGCGGAAGGCCTCTTTGAGGCTTAGCTTGGGCTGTTGGCCGTAGGGAATGCTGTCACTGACAGCCTTTGTGTGACCCGAGGGTGAGTTGCTATCTGGCGTTTCTTTCGAAACTGCTTACGTTTGTCTAGCCATCTTTTGGCATGCACTCTCCTTAAGCATGGCGGCGTGGGTATATCGTTCCCCATATGCGGTAAACGCAGAGTTGGGTTCCCTTTCGAAAGGGAACGTCTCAGGTTACGTATGTAACCATGGTTCCCTGAGAACAGGGAACGAGACTCTGCGTTGCCTTGCCATGCTTCAGGGCTGCCTGCTGAACAGTCCCTCAAGACGATAAGATCCCGACTGATTCTCTAGGCGCCCCTTTTATACTTCCGGGTTGCGCTATTATGATGTCATAGGCTGTCGCCGGCCAATAGGATTGGCGTGGTTTGATTCTTTGGCTTTCAGACATCGGTTCACGTGTGACGTTCCCCATATGCGGTAAACGCAGAGTTTCGTTTCCTGTTCTCAGGGAACCATGGTTACATACGTAACCTGAGACGATTTGTTCACACACAAAAAACAATACATTTATGTCTTATTTGAAATGTACTGACTTCTGAAGGGTCCTGAAACCCAAAGATTTTGGGTGTCTTTGTGTGAGGTCCCCTGATACAGCATGCACATGAGTGGGGCTAACTCAACATTGCCAAATGTGATTCATATGCAATAAAAAATGTCAGAGAAGTAACAAATCACTGGATTTGTTAAAATAATGAGCAGCATAAAATATTATTTTCTCTTTTATTTATTTTTATTTTTTTTTTTGACTTCAGAGTTGAAAGTGGCCTTAAAGGGTACATGGGCTTAATGGGTACACTTACCCTATATCTTCACCATTATCTTTATAGTCATTGTCCTTGGTGTTAACAGGCCTTAATCCTAATGTAACTGTTGGGCAATATATACAGTATACAATGATAATTGTATCAAACAGTGGTATGGTAGAATGTTCATGATGTTGCATATTTAATTTACTTAGTGATGTTTAGCTATTATCTTGAAAACATAAGATGCAATGGAGGAAACCTAATGGTTAATATTGCTTCTCTTTCATTTGTCAACCTGACAATGGGAGCCTATTGGATTGTGGGATACAGTGAGCTTTAGCTGTGTTCTGCAGAGATTGACAATTATATTAGTTTATCCAGGTATTTCTTATACACAGAAAATTCACATATTCACATCCATGCACATAGTATACATACTGCATACTGCTTTTCTTTAATAGTAGATAGTATGCCATTATGATCATAGTTTCAATGATCAAGTTTCATATGTGAACAACTCTTGTGCCACTTTTATTGGATTGATTTTCACATATCTGTTTTACCATTACCTGTATGTATCATAGTATACAGTGGTGCATAGTATTTTTTTTCTAGAACATATTCATATGGTATATATACGTAATGAAGTTATTTCTTTATACCAACCTTCTGTACCTAGTTTTCTCAAGCACACAGTCTGTTCAGTGCTGGAAGGCATCGGAATGCCAAGCAGCAGCAGTGTCTCCCCCGAGATGACTGAATTATGAATGAGACTTCACTTGCAGCCATCTTTGGATGGGTTATTCTTTCTAATGGTGCGTCCTCTGTCTCCAAGGGTCACCACGTATTCTGATGCACCAACACACCTCTACTGCAATGTTTTAGGTCCATGGTACCTTATAAATGTGTGTTTGGGCGATATGATGGTGTTTCTGATTGAGCTATTGAATAACTTTAGATTTACACTTTTGTGGAATTTATTCAAATATTTTCAAATTTCAAAATTTTTATGTAAACCTTGGTATAGACCCTTTTCACATTTCAGGTATCTCAGAAGCAGAAGTCATCATAGTTGGGTAAAATTCTATAGCGGTGAATGAGAGAATACATTAAATATATTTTTTGTGTTTCCATTTGCTCAAATAGCAAAAGAAAAACTCCACAATAGTGTTTTCACAACTTTCAAAAAGAGGAAAAAAAATAGAGAGAGATTAATAACGGCAGTCAGAAGAGAGAAAGATGTAATTTTTGGATGGACTGCTGTATTAGAAACACCCTCACAGCTGTGTTAACTAGGTTTTGTAATTTGATGCAAAGATAATACTAAGTACAGGTACATACGTTTAAAAAAAAAATGAAAATATAAAAAACTTTGCAGGATTTACGATACTGAAGACCTAAAGATACTAAAACGCGTCATCAGAGTCTGTGAAAAGGGTCTATTCAGCTTGTGTCTATTCTTTCTTTGTAACTCTTTCTTTTTAATGCTTATTGGTTGAATATCGGGAAAGCCCATATTTCACCCCACCATCAAAAGGACAAAAATAAGAAATTATATTTTGCATGAAGAAAATGTAGCCTTTAAGATTGTGTGTGTGGGCTGCACTTTGGCTTGTCTGACTTTAAAGAAGTCTTTGAGCAAACCTTTGTACTGCTGCAGACTTGGTGCAGGCAAGCAGCCAGCCTTCATGGAGCTCTTAATCTTTTGTTCACACACACACACACACACACACACACACACACACACACACAGAACATCCTCTTTTTGTTGGGCTGATAGCAAATCAAGCTGTTCTTGAAATGCTCTGAGGTTCTCTCTTCTTTGATTAAACTAGTTGGGGGTTAACTGTCAATGGCTCTGTTCCAAAACCTAGTAAGCTGCCTTGCTGTCTGTTGCATTCTGTGGCAGCATCTTAACTGAAATGCAGGGGTGGAAAGAGCATTTATATATGATGTATGAAAAAAAAAAAAAAGAGATTTAAAATCAGTCGAAAGGCCTTAAAAACCACTGAGCAAGCTATTGTTGCACATAAAATATCAATGTTCAGAACAGTGCAAAGAATGAAAAACCTTTAGAAACTCATATGAGAGTTCAGCATCACACATCAAAGGATTAAAAAAGAGAGATTAAAAACACCCCATTTGGAAAATATTACTCTGTTGTTTTGGGTCTGTTGATAGTGTAAGGTAAAAGATGTTTCACAGGCTTTAATCTGCAAACTGTTTAAACCTCAAATAGAACTAGAGCATATATTGCTCTAGAACATATATATCTATATTGATATTGAACATACACTGTATATTGAACTAAACATGGAGAGGGGACATTGTATCCTCATTTTAGAGCCCGTACACACAGAGATGTGCTGAGCTGTATACGTAAAAATTTTGTACCATATCGGCATTTTGTCCAGACGGATCCGGTGTTCTGAAACCTCTATTTTTTGAAACCGGGTTCCATGCAGAGTGGATAAATCTGAAAAACGACACCCTTGCTTTTTCATGTGTAGAGCCAATCCATATATTTTGTGAAACGATGATGTCATCCAATTGTTTGACAAATGCATCCTATTGTTTGCCAGCGATGAAGATCTTTATTAGTTGAACTGTGTATGCTGTCTGTGAATTCCACAGGAATCAATTTCATTCGATTTCAATTCATACAGCCAATATCCGAAATTTTACAATCAAACAGATTATTACGCCACGATAACAAAGTATGTAGCATTTCTTTACCGTTTTTATGGACATATATCTTAATTTATACATTAAATAAGCTACCATTGTCCAGAGAGTATGAAATGAACGCCCGCGGGCCACCGTGGGTATTACGCAGTGGAGGCACCGACGACCTGTTCGTCTTGAAAATGAACGCCTTTGCGTTGACACAGTTAACCAGTTTACACGCGCCTGCAGAAATATACATTTGATTACATAGTTATTATTTAGATAGATAGTTATTAACATAGATATTATATTATTAACATAGATATTATAACTAGTAACGAGCTACTTGAGTAGTTTTTTTAATTGGATACTTTTTTACTCTTACTCAAGTAACTATTAAGATTATTACTTTCACTTTTACTTTCAGTAAATATTTCTATAAGTACTTGTACTTTTACTCGAGTACAGTTTTTGGATACTCTACCCACCTCTGTGTGTTTCTCTGTTTTTAGTGTATCTCTGTGGCAGAATTACAGCACCACATACTGGTCTGGAATGTATACTACGTCGTTTTGAGTCGGTTTCAGTGCTTTCGTGTGTACGCAGATATTTCTTGAGATGACGCCGTGTTTACAGATTTTTTTTTTAGAATGAGGGGAAAAAAATTATCAGATAGGGGAAGCTCTGGCTTCATGTGGATGTGGCCTTGGAATACCTCACCACACTTTTCACATACTTTATTGTTTTTTCTAGGATTTTTTTCAGCTGTGGTGGCAGGCCTATTTCCACAGGGGGAGGGGGCTGGTGGTTAAACCTCCCCACCCAAGAATCACATGCACTACTCACACACAGGCCTCTTTCTGAGGAATTGAAAAATTAAAACCAACCAACCATCTCTGTCAAAATAAATTTCAAATTTATTTGCAAAGATTTAAACTGCCAGACTAAGAGAAGGCTTTTTCATAATCAATGGCAGCTCATGTCAGTCAAGCTCGCATCAGCTGACACCCAGGTAACTCGCGTCTACCTATAGAAAATACGACGCCTATCACAGCATCCATATATAAGCTCCTCAGTATTATCAGTAGCTATCACATTTCTCAGAAGCTAATTACCCTCCTTCATCCCTAGCTCATCAGTCAGGATTTGGCATGCGCAGAATGATGCGCTTGAAGCAACATGCAGTCACAGCGCGCAGCGTTCTGCATGAAAAGTTCAAAGCACAAAGGGAAGAGATATTGATGCTTAGTGTGTTATATCTATGCAACAGTTTAATGGGCCTTTTCTTTTAACAGTTTTAAATTTCAGTTACTGTACATGTGAAGAACAATTCATAGTGCTGTCTGTTCCAGTGTTGTGATCTAACAAACACCTGGTAGAAAGATAACATGATTTAGAAACAGCATTAAACTCCAGCAAGATAAAGTCATTTTATGTAAAACCATAGACCTTTATCTACAAATAAAGTATAATAATGGGAACATTGATCTTGACTTGGAGTGAGTTTCATCGTGTTACTGCCGTAACCGAACGTAATGCTCTGTTTAAATGCTGAATGGAGAATGACTGAGGAGAGATGAGTTTCCATTAAAGGGATAGTTCACCCAAAAATAAAAATTATCCCATTATTTACTCACCCTCAAGCCATCCTAGGTGTATATGACTATCTTCTTTCAGACAAACACAATGCTAGAATGCTATACAATGCTATATTTAAAAATATCCTTAGTCCTTCAAGGTTTATAATGGTTGTGAAGGGGGGCCTGCATTTTGAACCAAAAAAATAAATAAAAATGCATCCATCCATGATCAAAGTAATCCATACAGCTGTGATGCGTTTTTTGTAAGAAAAATATCCATATATCAAACTATAAATTCCAGCGGACGACCGTAAGCATACTGCGCAACTCGACTTCTGCCAAATGAGCAACCCACTGATGCGGTGTATGATGCATGATGTAGGAGTAGCGTAAACTTAGATGCCTCTTGCGGTTCAAACAAATAGGGCTAGGCAACTTAAGCTCCTCTTCTCTTATATCAAAATCCTCTGACAATTCTCTTTAAAATTTATCATTTTAAACTTCTAATCTGTGACCGGTGTTTTGTTTTGCTTTCTCCTCTGCGCCTCCACGTCGGTCATTGCATCATTGTGTTCAGGTCGAAGGTTGCTCTTCCGCCCAAATCAACTTACAAAGTATGCGTACAGTCGTCCGCCGGAAGCTAGTTATTTGAATTTATAAAGTTTTAAATATGGATATTTTTCTTACAAAACGCATTGCTTCTCTTCAAAAGGCCTTTATTAACCCACTGGAGCCTTATGGATTACTTTGATTATGAATGGATGCATTTTTTTGTTTGTTTGTTGCGGGCCCCCATTCACAACCATTATAAAACTTGGAGGACTAAGGATTTTTTTTTAAATATATCTCTGATTGTGTTCATCTGAAAGAAGATAGTCATATACACCTAGGATGGCTTGAGGGTGAATAAATCATGGGATAATTTTTGGTTAAATTAACCCTTTAACTTTAACTTAATGGCTTAAATATTCATTTGTATCTCACATTAAGCAATCAAATGGCTTCAGAAGTCTTGAAATATAGTGCACGAAAACTTTTTGGTGCTTCACAATGTTTTTTTATGCCTTTAGTGGGGCTTAACAATAACAGAATAGTTTCACTGTGAAGCTGCAGCCATGGTGGGGATGATTTTTGGTGTGGAGGCCCGCCACAGCAGAATGAATGTAGCGGAAACACTACTTGTGTTTGCACTTGTCTGTTGAATCTGTAAAAAGTACACTGAATGAAACGAAACATGTATCACTAAAGACCACTGTGTTATTTCTGTGTAAATTCAATTGTGGGTATGGCTTGGTTGTTAATTGGCTACACAATTGCAAGAACTCTTATTACAAGGTTACAAAGAGTGATTACAAACAGGTCAGTCTCTGAAAGACCTGCAGATTTTTAATCGGAAAACTCCTCTCATAAACTGCTCTCCAGCAACACCTTGGCTCCAGATTGCAGCATTTATGCCCAGAGCCTGCTGAGCAGGGCAGCCATTGTCTGGATCTTGATACTGGACAAGTTGGAAATACATTGGTGCTTTGGAGACAGTGTATTTGCTCTGTTTTTCTTGTACTCTTGTGCTTTCATGTTTGTGGTTCTGTGTTGAACCTCGTGGAA
Source organism: Hypophthalmichthys molitrix (assembly GCA_037950675.1). Classification (NCBI taxonomy): domain Eukaryota; kingdom Metazoa; phylum Chordata; class Actinopteri; order Cypriniformes; family Xenocyprididae; genus Hypophthalmichthys; species Hypophthalmichthys molitrix. Next base: position 10,341,597 of record CM075511.1, read on the forward strand.
CAGATTTTCTGCACCTCCAACATACTGCATGTTTGAAAGCCCATGAGATACCACTTTAGAATCTACAAATCACAGATAGCACCAATTAGGGTTAGGGTTAGTGTATGTGTATGTGTGTGTGTGTGTGTGTAAAGGCACTAGAAACTCTCACTGTGGATCTTGGGTAATTGGGCAAGTATTGCAGGGACAGACGCAAAATCCAAACATGTAACCAATGTGTGTGCTAATGAATCTATGCTTTCATGTGTTGTTTACTTGTTTGCCTTCATAATGAGAGGGATGTTTTTTTCTGCCCCCGTGTCATGCATTCACAGAGATTAAACTGTCGAATTGCTAGTTGGGCATGGGATATGTGCCAAGAGACCACACCATCAACTACACTGGCAGAAGTGCACTTTCTTTCTAAAGCAAGACATGTTAGGCTTGCTTTGTTACACATCTACACTCTTAACCTTGGCAGCATTGTGCAGAACCACACTTTTAATCAAAGAGAGGTTAGAGTTCAATGAATGGAGGTGAATGGCGAATGTCAAGATTTCAAATGTATATAGGGCGGTAAAGCCAGATGTATTTTTGTCTTTTACTTTTGTCTGTCTTTTACAATTATTTTTTGTAAAATCCAGGCAGACTGTGCAACATCAACAGTTGTTATTGTCAGATCCTAACTTTTGGTCATGGCAAATTTTATGCCATCAGTCCATGTCACATACTGACATCCAGTGCAAATAAAAACAAACCCTTCATTTGCCAGTAGTTTCTCCTCCTGTAATCCAAGCTGGTGCTAAAAAATTAATTGGTTGTAGTTTGTGCATTGTCAGCCCCATTTGGTCCTCCCCCAAGACTACACTTTTCCACATGGACTGTTTGGTAATAGTTCACTATATAGTCTGCACCAGTATTGTCTTGGTGAAATGGTGCATTGAGGGTGCATAATGGCCACAAAGAGAGTGCTTGTGAAGGCTACAAGACCATTTCAAGTGCATTATTTGAGGCTATGTAATTTTTGCTGTGTTACTACTGGTTCTTTACTTGCATTTTGTAGGAATAGTGGCTGTTTTGCTTTACAATAAATGAAAACGTTGACAACGGACTAATTTTGTATAAGATGGAAAAAAGTATTTGTGTATTTGGTTAAGACTGTAACTAAAGTCATCTTAACTGAATCATGGAAATGCTAAAAAGTACAGATGCAGCACCCAGTGAAAGCAATATTTAGTCCAGCGTGTTTGTTAACAGCATGTTCTTAGTTACCTTTATGTGTCAAACATAAAAAAAAGGCTTTCCACACACACTTTATTTTTGTGTATCAGTATATTGAATTGAAAATGTTTGCCACACATCACCCTTTATCTGCACATTTCTGTAATGAAGTTTTTTAATGAAGTTTTCACCGGCCTGAAATTCCATTAAGGAGACAGAAACTGTGGTACATATTGCTCCAGAAGATGCAATTTGCCCATAATGAATTCATGCGTAAAACACCAGACTTTCAAAAGCTTTCAGTATTCATTAAAAACAGTCCATTTGTGGCATAATTATAATCTCACTACTTTTAGCCTTTTTCTTAACACCAATGCCTAAATGCAAAACACTCCCTCACTCTATCAACGCTACAAGTAACTCTCAGCCTAACCGCCAATTCGGCACCATTTAAATGAACGTGTGCAATCGCTTAAAGCCCTGATGCGATTAAATTTGGTAAATAGCTTTTTTTTGTGTGTCAGGCATTCGCTAAGCCTACTCGTGCAAGGTCCATTAGAAACCTAGTGTTGTAAGGACTGAATGGTGTCTCTTGTTACTTAGAAAATCCACTGAGTGGGATAATTGGCTCCCTGGGGTGCAGTGTGGATGCAGTATTTCATGGCATCCCACAGCACTGAGAAGACATGGTACGTGAGGACAACTCCCTGAAGACTGAGCTCAGATCTGTGTCCATCCTCACGAGTACTATGATTGGAGACAGTGAAGAATTCTGAGTGAGATCCTGTGGTTTATTTCCCCATGGGTCAGGATTTTACTCTGTGCCTAAAGCATGTAATTTATCTAATAAAATAGAGTGTTGACCTAACGTAGACATATTAGATTGGTACAAGGTAGGTTGACCCAGTGCAAGTCTTATATGTATGCGATGCATTCTCTTTCATCTCACTCCCATATGTCTCTCTATCTCCTGGGACTCAACCCCATCCGCTTGGCATGATGTCTCTTCCCTTTAAGGAATATCAACCAGCTGGGCCCTCAAGCCCAGATGTGCAGATGAGATGTTACAGTCTTAATAACAAATGAATGGTGGAGAAAACGCCAACAATGGCAATAAAACTGCCAGTGCACCTGCAGTCTTGTTCCTTCTGCACAATGCCCAAAAACTGCACAAACATGTACATTCCTCCTTGATCTCAATTGCTTTGTTCAAAAACCTATTAAGCTGCCTACAGAGGCAACATTTTAAGACTTTTCCAAAAGAAAGGCATTTGTATGAATGTATCTCAGAAGGGAACTGTGTAGCGAATTAACTCAAAGGGGAAATATTAATAATTATTCATAACTCATTATGATTATTAATTATGATTAATTATGAATATGTGAATCAGTTAATCAGTTAATCAGATTAAGTTGATGTAGCTACATTAAAATTAATATTACAATCAATAAACCTGTTCGTCCAGTGAAAACTCAGTGTTAATTGTTTATTAATTCTAAGAAATGTTAATTTCCAGGTTATGGGAAACAACATTCTTATTGTACAGTACTACTCAGAGCATGTAGTCAAGATCTAAATCATTTAAGAGGCAATTTATTAGCAGACGGAGTCAGAACCAAACATGTATTGTGCACAAGCTTTATTAACTAAATCACAAACACATAACTAAACTAACAAACACATGACATACACACATACAACACATACGTAGGTAAAAATGAGCAATGATAGAGTTGAACCGTAAGTGGGACCGGAAATGGAGCAATGGGAAAAAGTCAAAGACAATCTGGAAAAGAATCATCAGTTTCCTCAGTAATAAAGCACCTTTTCTGACACAGGTGGTTTACAAATGAATAATAAACCGCTGTTTAGTGTTAAAATGTACGATACTTGCAAAATGCCTTTAGGCTGAGGAGCATCGGATCTGCAGGCTGAGGAGAAATCCTTGATGATTCGGTCCGGAGTTGTAACCAATATCTTCTGCATTGGTTGAAGACATATGAAACAACTTGAGCTGTTAATTTGACTCTTAGTGGGGAAAGAGTTCTCCATCTCCTTGTCAAGCACATGGTTGGGGGCAGGGCAGGCCCAGGCCCACAGGCAGCCCCTGCAGTCGCTGTGTTGTCGGAAAAGCAAGAGAGAGGGAGGAGCATTGCGCTGGCTTTAAGCTCTGGGAGAAGTCACACCCCTAAGGGTTGAACTGACCAATGAAATGGGTAGGATCTCTGAGCTGCAAAATTCCTCTATAGGGGCTTTTACGACTGAGCGTGATTAAAATGGCTGAGTTGTTGAAGAGGAACTATTAAAGATTCTTGTAATACTGATGTGTTGCACAGGTATCAACATATTGCATACACAAGCATTTAAATCTTCTCGATACGAACCCATAGACACTAAACATGGCATAATTGAAGATACCTTAAATGTATCATAAAACATGTGAATACAACACTGAGTACAATACAACAAACAGTAATAATGGATACCATTTCCTGGGGATACACATGTTAATGTATAAAACAGTCTGTCTATAAATTAATGCAGGAAAGTCTGTTTTCTGTGGGAAAGATGCAGGTTTTCTGTGTTTCTTTGTCTCTGCTTTTCCACATGGCAACACACACATACTTCAGGGCAATAAAACTTAGGCTGGTCTTCTCGGGGGATGGGGACAGACCCCAGAGTAAGTTTTAAATATAACAAAGAATTGTCTGATTTGTCGTTACAACTGACTCTGAAAGTTTCAATGGCATTTTCTTTTCGTTCTGCGTTTGTGTTAATGCCTATACTGCTTACAGTGGTAAATATATAAGCACAGCACTGCTTTGTGTACCACTGTATTTATGCTTTTTCTGTAAGCGTCACCTACTGTCAGAGAGTTCCTTTGCATTGTCATTCAGCCTATCTGCCATTTTTGTTCAGACCAATTATATATATAATACCTAATAATTTCTGATTTTGACTCATTCCTTTTCTTAAAAAAAAAAAAATATTTAAAAGCTAGAATGTGATGTCAGCCATTTTATAAATTTTTTTTTTGTTTGTTTTTGTCAAAACTTGTATTATTTGAATTGTAAAGTTGTTTAAATTATCATTTTTACAGTAATTTTACAGTTGTTAGGACGTTAAAGAGCTTCACAGAGGCTATTTAAGACAGTATTGACTTTGACTCCATAACAAATGCTAGACTAAGACTAACAAACTGCGTGTGGCACTTCATTCACAATGGAGGCAGGTGGCATTGTAAGGTTTGACTGACAGTTTGAGAATCCAATGGAGATAAAAGGTTCAGTCACAAGGTCTTTTTAATATGTTTCATTGGCTAAATATTTGTAAAACCCACTGATTCATGAAAAAAATGACAAAATATTGAGATACAAGGTTTCTGCCCGATATTTAAAATTGTGTTAATTTAGGTAGTAATTGTCTTTTGGTGTTTTACTGTTAGAGTAAAATAATGATAATAATAATAATAATGAAAACATTGCATGCAAGAGTTGGCAAGTGCCTAGAATTCCTATGCATACATCTGACCCTGCCTGGAATAGATTACAGAAGATTCTGATGTTTTAATAGTTCTAGACCTCAGAGACCTGGACATAATTGATTACATGCTTGTCCAGACATTAGTAAATGGTTCTGATTTGAGAGGGGTAATTACTGTGATTCAAAGGAACTTTTTGGAGTTTTGCCACTCTTTTTATCTTTTGCTATGGGTGTGATATGAAAGCGTAATGATCCTACTTCTTGAAGGGGCAAACGTCCAGCTTATTTTCTTTGCCCTTTTGTGTTTGTCAAATTACACTTGGAAAAGGTTGTTTGATTTTATTTCTCTGCCTGCTTTTGTTCTCTAGTTACAGGTTCATGTATATTGGATGAGGATTGTAAGTCTTTTTTTTTTTTTTTTCTTTCTTTTTTTTTTTTTCTCCGGCAACTTAAAGCTCTTCCCTGTATAGAACACTGTTTAAGAGGCTTGAGGGCCAAGCATTGATCCCAGAGCTCAGCTCAAGCACTATACACTTCGGCCAAGGTCTAAGAGTCGCCATGAAAATTAGGTCACTAAAACTTGCATAAAAAGACATGGACTTGTTGGAGGTTTCACAGCGATCTCAGGCCGACTTCTTAAAATTCTGCATGAACCACAATGATAAAACAAGGGCCTGATCCTAGACCAGTGTACCATCTGAATCATTCACTATGGGTTCTTAAAATCCATCATGTTATCTGTGAAGCTGAGGATTTATCTATATGTATTTTATAAAAGCAATTATAGTTCAAGGAATACTGATATTCAGTATTCAGATTTCCCTTAATACTTAAACACTACATGGGTTTTACAGTAATCTAACAAATTACAAGAAATAAGACAAATAAAACAAACATACAATAGTGAACTGTATAAAATATTACAGTGTGTAGACATTAATGTGAAATGTGAGTATTAATGTGAAATAAAATGTGAAATAAATCAAATTATTCTCATTTCGTAGTATTAAATATTATACATCAATATTGGATTCTATATTATTGGTGACTGACTGAAAAGCTTGCAATGCAAATCAGCTTAATTTTTTTTTTTTTTTTTTTTTTTAGGCCTTTGTTTTCATGTTTAATTGTAGTAAAGCTACTAAAATTATCCAGCCAAGACCAGTGAGTGGTATTCTTTTCTTTGTCAATACTGGTCTTCAATAAATATTAACAACATAATAGCCTTTTAGAGTGCTTTTACACTGTAAGATCTAATGCACAGATCTGATATTTTGACACATTCAATTTTATGTCCCATCTGTTTACATTTGCTAAAGACAAACTGACTGTATATACATGAATACTTGACCACTCAAGCTTGTAGCTGCATCATCGTAAACTCTTCGTAAGCTTTTTGCTGTCTGCTGCCTTTTAGTCAGACAGCACTTGGGTACTGAATTGAGTTGGAATTCTGTACTAATGATACTGCTTAAAGACAGATATTGGCACTTTTGGCATCATACCATTAACAGCTATATGTTGCATTGTAAATTAATCTACTGATCCCTCACACATCTTATTCCTCCCTGCAGCTGGAGCAACGTACATCTTTGGAAAGGGTGGAGGACTTATCACGTACACATGGCCAAATAACGAGAGGCCCAGCACTCGAACCGATAGACTGGCGGTTGGCTTCAGCACCACTATCAAGGACGGGATTCTGGTCCGCATTGACAGCGCCCCCAGATTAGGAGACTACATCATGCTCCATATCGTAAGTCCAGTCTTACATAATGTTTAGCAGTTATAATGGGTGGCAGAGTGGCCATTATACTATAGAGCTGACTATCACAACTACCATAATACATTATACACACTGAGAAACAGGTTATGCGTAAATTGCCAAGCAATTCGATCATAACATAAACTGTGTCAAACATTATTTATTATAAAGTGTATAAATGAGGTTTATGTTCTAGATCTGTCAATCTAATATTTTTGTTTAATCTAAGCAATTATGTGATAAGCCAATTAATTAATTGAATTAATAGCACATACCCATATTTGTTGAGAAGAGCTCTCAAATGAAGATATTTCAAAGATATTATATTATTGTGGCAGATGAATACACTGAATATATATTACAAACTGTGTCATTAGAAGTCTAGTCCACAAATTTACATGAATGCTGTCATGAATTGTCTTGTTCACTGTTGAGGTGAATTATAACTAGATAAATTTTTTATAATAAGATCTTGCTTTTGGTTTATTATTGTGACCGCAAATACAACAAAGTCAGGCAGTAATGTTGTATTGCTGGAATCCACAGAAGTGTTTGTAGAGGATTCTGCTGATGCAAGAAAATGGTGATAATGTCTGAAAGAAAGCCAGACTTCAACAGATTGAAAGTCTTTTTCTCTTTAACGTCTCTGTGGAGAGGTAATGTGCTTGCACACCATCTGTTCCATGAAACAGCAACCAAGGCATCTCAGTTTTGAGAGGAAGTGAGAGAAGTCACTAAGATAAGAGATATGTTTTTGACCCCCTGAGAATGGACGGCCCTCATGGTGTGATTCGAGTTGAAATGCTGCTGTTGAATTAGTAAGACATCTGCTAAAGCAGTGGTTTTCAACTGGTTTGAGAACTGAACATCAAATAATGCCCCAACACCATTCTAAAACATAATGCATATGTAAATTGGTTTGGGTTGAAATCTTTTCTTTTCCCAATTTTCTCTTTCCTTTTAAAAGTTGCTAAGCCTATTTATTTTACCATCATAAATGCATGCTTATAGGGTAATGCATTTTAATTTTGCATTTGGGAGCAATTCAACTAATTAAAAGGAAAAGTAGTAAAACTACTAACTTAACTGTATTTTTTTAATAGTGTGACGGTTTATCTGTTCAAAAAAATATTGATTCACAAATTAATTTGAGGCCCTGTGTGGAACTTATATCTTTAGCAAAATATTTAGTTAAATTCAGCTGTTTATCACTATGTTTTTGATTAATTTCAGATTAGGGTGTTTCTAGTTTTATTACTTTATTTATGAAAATGTACTGAATTTTATCGATTAACCCTATAACCCTTATTGAGAACCTTATTGATTTTGTACCAGATAAATACTTATTTTAAACATAAATAATACCATCAGATATTTTTTTTATGTATCTGATGTTTTATATTTAAAAGAAATTGCCCCTTAAATGTCAATATCTACTTTAACTTGGAGAGTTACTATTTATTGTAGTTTCAAGATTCAAAGTAGCTTTTTCAACATTGGCATTTATCATTGTTGTTTACCTGTTGTCCACAACCCTGTACGAACAGATCTATGGCCCATTTTTGAATCCCGACCCACCACTGTGCTGAAGGTTAGAATGACCCTTGTTTGTGAAGTGTATATTGTTTTAAATCTTGAAATCGATTCTAAGTTCATCCAAGTGGAAATTATAATCGGGTTATTGTAGCTCATACTGTTTTCCAACCCAAATGATGAAGAAACTGCCTAATAACATCTTCAAATCCCACTCAACAACGCACAGCAGGAAAGACAACACTCAATATCCCATCAATTCAGTTAGAAGGGATTCTGATTGGACCAGAACTATGAGCCTATGTGCACCATGAGACTATACACACATCTAGACACACAAACACACTCTAAAGATTAACAACATCCCACTGTGAGGCTTCAGTGCAAATTAACTTACTGGCTTTAGACTGAGAAGATGTGGGACATCATGGGAATCAACATAGTGAGCTTTCTTTGTCAGCTAATTCCTCTAACCAAACACCAGTATCTCAGTCGAATGATCATTGGAGCATTGAGATTAAGCTTTTACCTGTTGAATTCACAGCCTGGATATTACAGGAAGTCACGGTGATGATCCAAATAAGTTAGTTAGTTAGTTAGTTAGTTTCTTTCTTTCTTTCGTCCTTTTTTTCGTCCTTTCTTTCTTTCTTTCTTCTTTCTATCCCTCGCTGGGGATAGTTTAGTTGACACTTCAGGGCTGCGTTATCATCATGTCTAGATGATACAACTTTAACCAGTATTTTGTACCATTTTTCAGTAATATAGCTAAACATTTCAGAACAAGATAAACGTTTTTTTGTTTGTTTGTTTTGTTTTTTATCAGGACTTGTTTTCAGAGAATATCTTGAGTTAAGTTTCAAATTCTTACCCTATTTGCAGATCTTTTTGTTGTTGTTGTTTTACAATCATTACAACATTTTGGTGTCTTGTAGGTTTAAACAAAAAATGTGGATGGACATAGTTTTTATTTTACACCAAACTAACATTAACAATCAGTCATGCAGCAATTAGTTATATAGTAAAACACAGTGAGTTTTGTTTATGCTCTGTTAGCTGCTTCTTGTAAACAACATGCACACTATTGATCAAAATGTGTGGGTTGCCCAACACAGGAGGGCTGGAACAACTAAAGTGAAGTGAGGCAGATCAAAATTTGCACTTACAGATTTTTATTTGAATTTGGTTGTCCGAACGTTTTTTGAGAAGTGATAAATATGGTAAATAACTGAACAGTCTGCGTACAGAAATATGGCAGAAGAAGACATATTTAGCTCATTTTTTGTTTCCCATATTTTCCTGTGTAATTACTCAATCAATATTCTCCCTAAACAAAGCGAGGGTGGTGTTGCTTATTGTTAGAGTCAGGATTTTAATTTACTCACATTCTCTGCTTTTTCATTGCCAGATCCCAGAGGAAAATCAAGTCTTAATGAGTTGTTCCATTGCTAGGGTAATGAGGCATTGAAAGAGTTTAAATTCCAAGTCAATTTAACAGTTTCTGTAAACAGGAATATTATCAAATATCTGATTTCAATCTGATTTATTTTAGAATAGAGCAGTTTTGACACCACACTAGCTGCCATTACTGCGGGGTACGAGTCCCAGTTCTACGGGGGGAACGAATGCAAGGGTCAATCTAAAGCAAGAGCACCCTCAGTTGATACTGTATTTGTCAAACGCTCCGGTGCGTATTTGTATTTACGCTCTGTAGAGCATCACATGTTTCTATTTACAACATGTTTTTGCAGCAGTCAGCAATGTAGCCAATCACAGACATGTCTGTTGATCTCTTGAATGCAATGGCCAATCAGGGGTGTTTAATTTAGTCAGAATCCACTCACCGGTCAAAACGCCAACATTTTTCAGTGCTGAGTTCTGTACACTCGCGAATCCTCTTATTAACAAAATGTAGACACGCTGTAAGTATGAGCCTTTATACACTTGGTCACTTCATCATTACTGATTGGATAGCTAACTTGGATTATCTGATTTGTTAAAATGGCTCATTTACATTTGGCAACATAAATGTGTCTCTGCAAAACAAAAATAAATCCAATCTTCACTTCCCGCACTATATGCAGATTTAACTGTGTTCAAGTCAACGAAAGCAACAGATATAAGCTGCATTTCATCATAAGCTAATTTCAAGATCAAAGACCGCAATAAGAGAAAGAGCAGCATCAGCACTGGTAAGATCATTTAGTCTCACTACTTTAAATGAAGATGACTGTGTGAGGAGTGCTGCAGTAGCGCTGTCATATCTGGCTATAACATGTCATATAGCCTATAATGTCATATAGCTTATAACATGCTCTCACACATTTATTTTTTAACATTTTGGGAGTAAAATTTACATATGTGTTTTCAACAACCAGATGCATTTACACTTGTCCAGTTTCATTTGAAATGCTTCTCAAATTGCCTTCTGAATTGGCTTGAGAGATCGGATTTAAATCCGTCTCCAAAGAGTTTTGGAGGGCATTTACACCTGGTCTATTCATGGTTGGATAGATATCAGATGTAAACAGGCCCTAAGAGATTCATTGTGCAGTGTAGACAACTTCATTGATTATAATGGAACTTTGTGAGATTGCGATGAACGGAGATGAGTGACAGCTTTTTAGTGATTACAGAGGGAGTGGCCTTTGTTTGCTTTCTGGGCTAATTCATTCAGAATTTGAATAAAAGTTTTGTTTTTTTATGCTGCTAAGAGGACCAATGGTCAATTACATGCCGCAGAGTTTCGGAAGTGACATCCACATATACAGTAAATGTGATTCTCTCTCAAAATTGCAATGATTGACATAGTGATAACCATAACACAGGACAAAAATATCTCAAAATTGATACGCATTAAGATATGTAAATGGAGACCTATAGATTAAAAGAAAAATATTAGATTTTCGTATCAATATTTTTGAAATTCTATTCCAATCATTTGTAAAAATGTAATGACTTGTAAATAATCTTAAATGTCTCACTGTACATTGCTATTCTTGTTATGGTGGAGCTGTTGGTTACATCTGCACATTACTAGAGCACCCTCACTAATTTCAGAAGTACCCTCAGTGATTTGATTCTGGAACCAGGCCTGTGAGGTACTCTCAACATGGCACAAAAAGTTGTGTTGTGTTGGCAGGGTTTCTAAAAACATTGTCTATCAACTGACAGTTAAAGGTGGGGTAAGTAGTTTGGAAGTTAGTTGGGCTGACACCAACAACAAACGTGTAACCAATCAGCATTAGGGGGCATATAACGGTCGAGGAGATTTGAAAAAAGAAAAAAGAAAAAAAAGAAGAGACACAATACAAAAGAATATCACTGGAATGAAGGTTCATGACTGGGCGAGCGCTTTAGAACCCATGTTATTATTAGAAAAGCTTTCCAGCGCTGGAGAGAGCTAAGCAGGAAAACCTGAAAACAGACGCGGAGGCTGCTTTGATTCCGCTTCACATGTGAGTAACACTGGGTTTGAGTGTCATTGATTGTCTGGAGCTGCTGTGCTGTTGGCGACTAAAAACAAACTCTTGTTTGTTTGTACTCTTGTGTACTGAAGGTTCATTTTTGTCTTTCGTTCATCGTTCATTTATTTATCAAGCATCAAGCATTTTGTTGCACGTCAGCTGTGATAAACAGACATCCACTCTCGCATTTCATATGTAACAGTGGCCAGATAGTGAGAGTTGTGAAGGTAAACCACTGCGCACTGATGACCGCTAGAGAATACAGTGTTTAGGGTCATTGTTGGTGCACTGGCCTCGCCTGCCAGCAGCAAAAGGGCCAGGGTTCGAGAGCGACTCGGAGCATTGTGGTTAGGATTGAAGGGTGAGTTTTGGAGGAGGAGCAATGAAGAGAGGGGTGGGTTTGTTTGGGTTGATTTTAAATATCAACAATACCCAACAACGTTTTTGAAAAACTACTTACCCCACCTTTAAAGCCTCTGTGTTATGTAACATTCTTTGAATATTATTCAGCAGCTCCCAACAGGAGCTGACTGCCCATGCTTACCAGCCAAACCCTGACCTCTTGGTTCCGAATAATAGTAAATGTTTTCCTGGAGGGGTTAATGGACAATAATCACAACCCTTTTACCAGTGAGATGCCATGGACACAGAGAACTCTACAGCACAAGTAATCAGCATATGTACAGAGGAACACTGAGCTTTTAACATATCTCAGAGACACAATGAACCTTTTAACTGTCTGATCTTGTCCACTTTAATTCAAACTTTAGATGTGATAAAACAGGTAAAAGTGAAAGATACTGAACAGAGAGCAGCTGAAAAAGTGATGTCAGACAAAGAGGGTACTCCATCTAAATGTATCACCTTGAAAAAAAGTGATATTCTCTCTCACCTGCCAGTGTATTTCAGTATTTGATGATTTCTTCTGTGAAAAACTGATTTCCCATGTGTTTGAGAAGAAAGCACTTTCTGTGTGTTTCACAGAGAATAAAGGAATTGGATAATTTTGTTGTCTTGTGAAAGGCCTCTGTATTGTGGTCCTGATAGCCATTGTTTGCGGGTAAGGCTGCAGTTATTATAACATGTACATCTATACATTAACTTTTGGATTGTTTATGATCATGTCTGAATGGGTTGGCTTCAATACTGCGAAGTTTGTTTCTAAGAAACTGTTTTTTCTAAGAATCTGTTCTTAAGAACTTTTCTCCAAACTCTACAGGAATATCCTTTATAACTTTAAGCAAATTTAGTTCCAGTCCTCTAATATGATCGACCAAGCAGCATTCCAACAGTACTGTGATTTGTGTGTGTTTGTTGCATTCCAGACCTGAGTGTATGTGAGTAGTGTGGAATGAAAGCGGAGCTGTCATTCAAACAGTGTCATTTGTCTACAGCTGTTTTTGTTCTTCCTGGCGATTGCTTTATTAAATGTTATTTTCATAATAATACTGTAGAAAGATTGATATGTTTATTTATTTTATTTTATATTATTTTAATTTATTTTATTTTATTTGATCAACTTTAGTTGTGGCTTTATTTAAAAAAAAAAAAAAAAAAAAAAAAACAATGAATAAATATCCATTTAGTTTAGTTAGCCTGCTATTTATCATAAGCCTCAACTATAGCGGGAACAGAACGAGAATACGTAACACGATATGATTCAGGAGTTGGGAGAGAATGGGTTTGGTTTTTTAGTATGGTATTTAAAAATGATTTAGCCCTAATTTACTCATTCTACTCACTATAATAATAGGATAAGACAAATAAAATGAGAATTTTTTTTTACAACCAATTAACAGATTTTTACTGTAGGATTTTTTATGTCAAAATTAAAGTGTATTATTGTGGAAAGTATGGCTATTGCTATTTTTATTAGAAAATATTGTAATTATGAGATAATTACTGAAACCATTTACTATACAATCAAAGGAGTAACCTTGTCCAAATATCTTTTAACAGCTTAATAACATATTGATCTTGAGCTAAGCAACAGCTATGAAATTTACATTAACAAGAGACATTTGCCAACTCCTTGAGACCTGAAGCTCTTTGCAAGTGTGTCATGGGAATTCCAGAACCCACAATCTGACACTCCAAACATCATGTGCGAGTGGTGAGGAGAGATGTGGCCTGTCAATCAAATGCTAGAGCCCTGACGGCTGCTAAAATCAATGCAAACACTCAGAATGAAGAGAGTAGAGTGAGAAAGGAAAGAAAGATTGGATAAAGACAGACAAGTGGTGGCATTTAATCAGCTGTTTTCCCGTGGATCTGGTCACACCTTTCCAACCTTGATGTATATTTCATGGCTTAAGTTAAAAAAGGAAACACAACAGTCTTCTTTTCAGTCTTTGACATCTTTTCTATCTGGGATCAGCATGTTTTTCCTCTGATTGTTTCTTGTTCATAGCTCAGTGTGAGATACTATACTGTGACTTTGTTTGCAGATGTGTATGAATGAGTGTTGGTTGTGTGTATGGGAGGGCAAGAGTCAAAACGGATGCAGATAGTTTATGTAGAGAGGGGGAAAAAAAAGATTTAATATGACCTTGACTTAAAGTACTACTTGTGTGTATTTTTTTATTTATTTGTGTATTATTTTTTTTCTTTCATCCATCTTTCGAAAACAAGCTGAGTGGCTTTTAATAAATCAATATCAAAACTGAAATAAAACTCTCACTCACAAATCAATTTAATTTCAGTATCAAATCAGCTTCTTTCATTATTATATTATATTATATTCAGAACAACTTTTTTTTTTTTCAGCTGATGAACGATAAAAACATTGACAGCCAATCAGAATCCATCCTGCTTTAAAGAGCTTGAGCATTTAAAGCGGCAGACGATCACAAAACTCATGCTTAGAATAGACAGAACAATATGATCTGCCAGTGTGGACGCTATAGTTATCTTTATAGTTATCTATATAGTTATTGTTCTGGGTGTGAATGTGCCTTTATAGTATTTTAACTGAAATGTAATTAGATTACAGTAACTAATTACTTTGTGATCCATTACACTGCTCTCAACCATCAAAAAGAAAGTGTCAAATAGCTCGTTCATGTGATAAACCTCAAAAGTCGAAAAAATAGATCATTTGGAAGAAGAGAAAAAAGCCATATTGTCAGCAGGGAGAGAGATGGACTCCCACTGAATGTATTCATTTAGGATTAAGCATCTGCTGTCTAGAACAGCAAGAAGTTTCTTTCTTTCCAACAAAATGAAGCAGAGAAAACTGTCAAAGCAAATGCTTTGGAGTTCAGTTGAAAACATCATAAAGTTTGTTCTTTTAATTTTGTCTATATCCTCTAGACAAATCTCACCATTGTAAAACATAACAGACTTTCTCAGGTGTAAAATTCAGAATGTCATCTTTGTGGCAAGAATTTTTCTGAACCACAGTACACTGTTTACTGTACATTTTTATCATTTAAATCTTAAAGTACTAAGCAGGCTATCAATGTTTATGTTAGACATTTTTGGTTTGGTTTGTCTCTCTGGACTATGATATCATATTTTAAATAATTGGTTTCTTGTTCCCAAACACTTAATATCAAATGAGATCTGAACACTGAAGAGAAAGGAAATTAGGAAATTACTGGTAAATATACTCAGAACATTTCTGTGTTTTTCCTCAGAGGTGTGTAACAGACTCTTCACCATAGATCACAGAAGAAAACTAGGAAAGGGTGTTAATGCCAATGCTTTGAATAGAACAGCTGTACTCTTCAATACCAAGTATGTGGGAGAGGAGAAATTAAAGCTTATGCATTAATTCTGGTGGTAAGTATCATCCATTAATTTATTAATTTCCAATCATAGCGCAGGTTGTATTTAAAGATCACTGAACTGAAGGATGTGGATATTTGTGTCATTGTTTTGGTGTACTTCGAAATGTACAAGACAATTCTGTGAGAAGAATGTCTGCATATATTTGTAAAATAGAACTGCCAAAGTTAACCCATTAACTTCTGAGAATGATTATATAACTGATTATAATGATTGTATAACACTATTAAATTCAATTAACACTCATTTAAAGATTTATTCAATTCATTTAAAGATTTATTTAATTTACAGTAATGTCATAATGCGTTCATTTTGTTCTATATGTTTTTATGAATCAAATCGAATCATTTTTTGCAACAATAAAGTTATTTGCCGTCTTTTTGTGGGATTAAACTATTAACTATTACAGTTAATATAAAACACACAAAAATAACAGCATACAAATTTGGAACGACATGAGAGTCAGTAAATCAGAAATTTTAGGTGTTTTGCCCTCTGCAGTTAAGTGAGTGGAATTTGCTGTCATAAATATACAGTTCTCAGCGTAAATGAGTATACCCCCTTTGAAAAGTAACATTTTAAACAATATCTCAATGAACACACAAACAATTTCCAAAATGTTGACAAAACTAAGTTTAATATAACATCTGTTTAACTTATAACATGAAAGTAAGGTTAATAATATAACTTAGATCACACATTTTTCAGTTTTACTCAAATTAGAGTGATGCAAAAATGAGTACACCCCACAACAAAAACTCTAGTACTTTGTATGGCCTCCATGATTTTTAATGACAGCACCAAGTCTTCTAGGCATGGAATATCTTTTTCCATTCTTCAAGAATTACCTCTTTTAGAGACTGGATGCTGGATGGAGAGTGATGTTCAATTTGTCTCTTCAGAATTCCGCATAGGTGTTCGACTGGGTTCAGATCAGGAGCCACTGAATCACTTTCACCCTGTTCTTCTTCAGAAATCCAACAGTGGCCCTAGATGTGTGTTTAGGATCATTATGTTGGAAAAGTGCACAACGACCAAGGGCACGGAGTGATGGTAGCATCTTCTCTTTCAGTATAGAGCAGTACATCTGTGAATTCATGATGCCATCAATGAAATGCAGCTCCCCGACACCAGCAGCACTCATGCAGCCCCACATAAGGACACTGCCACCATCATGTTTCACTGTAGGCACCATGCATTTTTCTTTGTATTCCTCACCTTTGCGACGCCATACAGTTTTGAAGCCATCAATTCCAAAAACATTTATCTTGGTCTCATCACTCCAGAGTATAGAGTCCCAGTAGTCTTCATCTTTGTCAGCATGGGCCCTGGCAAACTCTAGGCAGGCTTTTTTGTGCCTGGGCTTAAGGAGAAGCTTCTTTCGTGGACGGCACCCATGCATGCCATTCCTCTGCAGTGTATGCCGTATTGTGTCACGGGAAATAGTCACTCCAGTTTGGCTTTCTACTTCTTTAGATAACTGCAGTGAACTTGCATGCCGACTTTCTTCAACCCTTCTCATCAGAAGACGCTCCTGTAGAGGTGTTAACTTCCGTGGACGACCTGGACATCTCTGTGAGATGGTTGCAGTTCCACCTTTTTTTTAATTTTTGTACCACTTTTGCTACAGTATTCTGACTGATAAGTAAAGCTTTGCTGATCGTCTTGTAGCCTTCACCTTTTTGGTGTAAAGAAATTATTTTCTTTTTCAGGTCTTGTGACATTTCTCTTCCATGTGGTGCCATTGCTGACAACATTAAATGGGAAGGGGTTTTAACACCCTTTTATAGTCAACTGTCTGCTGGACACCTGTGTAATGAATAATCAGACTCACCTGTGGTTGAATTCTTGTTAAATTAGACATTTATAGTCTAAAATTTAGCTGTGCTCCAGAGACTTTCAGTGGGGTGTACTCATTTTTGCATCACCCTAATTTGAGTAAAACTGAAAATTTTGTTCAAATGAATCGTCCAGTGTTGATTTGAATGGGTGCAACACCAACTCTGCAGCGGATATGAATATCCAAATTATAATGAAAACCCTATTTATTAGCATAGCATGGTTTACTACCATGGTAACATAGATTGGCAGTTTATGACATTAAATTCGTAAGCGCATAACACAAGACTCTTCTCTTTAAAATATAAATGAGACTTTACTGATTATTCTAATACATAAACACACACACAGACACATTCACACGAGTTGCAGAAAGAAAGAGAGGAAAGATAGAGCTTTAAGAGAGTGAAATAATGAAATTATTTCTGGGGGGACTTAAATGAAAATATAATCACAGTGAGACTTGGTAACCACAGTTAAAACCATACATGGCTACTTACTACCACTGTCAAATGATATTATATTATGATATGTTATATAGGTCTATAAAAAAAACACCTAAACACAGGTAAAATACACCTTAACAAAAACATAAATTATATATTCCCCTACCCACCTAATAAGTATATTGCAATATAAATGACTATAACATAGTTTTCAATATAAATATTCCTCATTTCCACAAACCATGGTAATTTACTACAGTTTATTCATGGTAAAAGTTTGTGTGTTAGTGTGGTGATTTTGGGATTTAAAAGTGTTCTATCTTCATTCATGGCACGTTTCTCCTGTTTTCCTCATCAGTCTTGATGGGAATATTGAGGCTGTTTCATCCAATTTAAAACTAGTTTAATCATCAAGTGATTTGTTGTTTGTAAACGAGAGGTGTGTTGTGTGTGTCGAATTGAAAAGCTTCTCAATAGATGTCGCAACGCTGTTTAATAATGGTGACCGGGAATAAACGCAGCTCCTTTAAGCTTCCGTTCCGTTATCCACTGGGCCGTGTTGTATAGTAGTTCAAAGTAAACTAGTGAAAGACATGAAAACTGTGCTATTTGTTTTGTATTTGTCATTCCTGACCAAGAAACAACTACACATGATTCAGTGACAGAGCGGTCCGAATGAATCCAAATCGTTTCAGAACATCATGCAAGCGCGTTTGGCCAATTCATGGAAACGAATTGAGACAAAAGAATGATTAATTCACGAATGACTGATATCGCTGGTTTCGTCGACAGAAATATGGAACACATAATAGGGTGATTCTCACGAAAACTTGGTTTTAAAAATTTCAAACATGAAAATTAAAAAATGCTTTAATTAGCAAAACAAATTTTCAGACATTAGAAACAAAGTCTGGAGTCTTTGTGAACATTAATTTAAAAACATTTACTTACAATTTAAGACCTTTTTGAACACAATTTCCAAAAAAAACTTTTCCTGAAAACATCAACACTGTTGGAAAAGCAAATACATTTTCACATTTTTAAAAATGGATTATTAACAGTCATGGGCAGTTACTTGAAATTCTGAAATAATATTTATTTTTAAATGAACAGTTTTTTTTTTTTTATTATTATTTTGAATGATATCTCTCATTACCACAACACCTTCCACAATTTACAACCTATTTAATTTTATATTTCAATGAAACCTGACATATTTTCAAAACGATGTGGTAAACCTGAAAAAACATATTGTATATATTCTGCACATGCATTTAAAAGCAAACTACAATTTTTACATTTATTAAACAAATATTAAATAAACACCTGTTGCGGTAATGATACATAGGTTACGGAAATTAGGTTGCTGATTTCAGTAATGATAATAAGTATACTAAAAATGAGGTATAGTTTAAAAATATAAACATTAATGTAGAAAATAAATGAGATAATATTGGCACGATTATGGATTATGGATTTGCTTCAAAAATGTAGGCTTGCATAGGCTAAAAACTGAGAACACGTGCATTTAGCAATACAACATGCACCACTCATTTACCAGATTAGTAATGAGAAGTTTTTGACAATTACAAAAACAATTTTTTTTTTTTATATTAGTTTTATAATTATATAGATTGGGTCAAAAACAATGGAAATGTAGTCTGGGATAGCTAAAGTGTGTGTGTTTTTATTCTACTTGTAAAGGGTATATCTAAGCATGAACATCTAATTTTCAAGTTTTTCCCCGGATTGTTCAACCCTAAAAGGATGTTTCACACCAAGGTCTATAAAGTAAAGTAATGTTTTTTTTTTGTTTTTTGTTTTTTTTGCATTTTTGCATTTTTAAAATTATATATTTCTTTATAAATGAACTCCTTCCAAATAACCCTAACCATTCTATAATAATTAATTTTTCCTAGGGCTGCACAACGATTAATCGTGATTAATCGTTTGCAAAATAAAAGTCTGTGTTTACATGTTGTGTGTGTTCGGTGTATAATAATTATGTATATATAAATACACACACATACATGTATATATTTAAGAAAAAAATTATATTTATATATAAAATATTTATATTTATATGTAATATAAAATATATATAAATATATATTTTTATTTATACATGCATATATTTCTGAAATTTATACATGTATGTGCATGTATTTATATATACATAATTATTATACACAGAACACACACGTTACGTAAAACACAGACTTTTATTTTGCAAACAATTAATCGTGATTAATCGTTGTGCAGCCCTATTTTTCTTAAAATTTGTGTATTCATTATATTGTTTTAATGTTGCACATTATTCTATTAGAGACTGAATGGCGTACTGACTCTCTCTCTCTCTCTCTCTCTCTCTGTGTGTGTGTGTGTGTGTGTGTATACATCCTGTAATAAGGACTGAATGGCTACAGATTTTACTTTATTTATTAAGGCTATACTATATTTTTGGTTACTATATTTGTTACCAAAAATGATAACTATAACAATAACTACAAAGATAGTTTTAAAAATTACTCAAAATTTAAGAGAATAGTAGAGTCCACACCACAACGATAATGGCAAAGAAAAACAATATTGCTGGAATCACTTTCAAAACAATTTTCTTCCAGCTGATGAACAACAAACATTGATAACCATTCAGATTTTACCGAATTTAAAGAGCTCAAACATTCTGCATTAATATGGGGATGTTATATAAATAGCACTATATAAATAAAGGTGACTTGACTTGACTTGACTTTGCAGCATGTTATTCAGTCCTCATCAATCATCTCAGCAGCATGAAAAACAAGGCTTTTATTAAAATTCTGAATAATTAAATTGTAATGCAGCTTTTCTAAAGCTGCTTTGAAACGAAATGTATTGTGACAAGCACTATACAAATAAATGTGAATTAAGTTGAAATACACATCATGAGCACACAGAACTTAACTCTGAACAAAAACTTGCTTTTCAAGGGGTGAGTGGATTCTAACTTAAACAACTCTGATTGGTCATTATGTTCAAGAAATCAACAGATATGTCTGTGATTAGCTACTGAGCTCAATGCAGCAAAACGCATTGTAAATAGAAACCTTTAATGCTCTCCAAAGCTCAAACACAAATGTGCACTGGAGCATTTGCCAAAAATCTTTTGCCATCATTAGGCCCCGATTCCTCGGGTCCCTAAGCAGCCGCTTACCTCACTTATTGGTTAAAGTCCACGACTGCTCGCTATTTTAAAATGCTCATAAATTGGCCAAATCATGTTTATATTTAAATCTAATGATATGCACAGCTTTATGTGAGGGTTAGGTGTCAGATTAGGACCTAATATTACTAACCTGATATAAAAACACTGGAAGTCTGTAAGATCTTCTCACTAATATAGTGCAACAAACCTGTGTGTATACTGTTTTGACTTGCTTTGCAACTTTTTTTTTCCCATTAGCCAAGAATCAGACAACTACAACCAACATCAAGACAGTATAAACCTCACTGTCATTTTCACTTTCACGGCTCTTTTTAGATTCCTCCTTAAACGTTCTCTACGGTCTCTTAGCCTCTGCCATGATGTCCGTACTGATAATACTCCTTTGTTAAAGCTATGTTGGTGGGACATATTGTGTGATATACTGCTGCAAAAAAAAAAAAAAAAATATCTTATAGATAATCACCTTGAAAAATATTGCAATATCCGATTTTATCCTCTACCCGAGTTCTACACAACTAATGTGTCATCTTTTATTCAGCCATCTTTCTGTACAGTATGTTCCTGGAGTTCTCTCATACACAGATCTCCTCACTGATTTTGACAGTTAAGTGCAGTGCCAAGAAATAATCTTGACATCTTAGAGCGTCATTCAACTAAATTCCCTGTGCAATGCATTCTGGGCCCAGCAGCAGCCGTCAGTCACTCCACACGACTTCACACATACCTGCCATACGTGCCTGAGAGCTTCTCTTAAAATTCACTGGAGTACCATCAACATAGGACTCATTAAGGCCCACAGTCCACTCAGAGCTTTCAGTACCTTCATATCTCCACAGACTAGTGGAAGAACTGCCTGTCACAGACGCTTCTATTCTCTTCTGAAGGGCTGTGTTTGCCTTGAAGAGGCTTTTGTGGATTGTCTAACTGTAGGCTGACATAAGCCCTGTGGATGTTGGCTTTGAGATGTTACAAACAGACTGTATGTCAGGGGCTGGAGGAGGTTAATGTTGATCAGAACCGGTTTGTGTGTGTTTTGTGAGGGGGTTTCTGGGTCCCTAAGGGACAAACGTGACATATGTGACTGTATCATCTTGGAACAATGCTAGATTCTTTTTCTCAGACAGAGAATCTGTTAACTGAAAATCAGTTCTTAATCAGTATTTTTGTTTTGTTCTTCTGAAATAAAAAAAATAAAAAACAAAAAAAATCTTCAAAACAAGTTCCATTTAATTGAAAAGCAAAATATTTCCGAGTCATGTGAGATGTGAAGAATCGCTTTCCCGTGGGGTAGAAAATCTTCTACAAAGCATTCATTTATGGAGAAGGGGGGGAAACAATGTTTCTGTCATCTTTATTAACACATTTTTCAAATCATCCATGTAGCAATAAGCCTCACACTTTTTTTTTCTTATAGAGGCGTGAGATCAAGATATCACAACTGTGCATGTGTGATCACTCCTTTTTCTCCTATTTTTAACTGCATTAGAAAGGAGAATTATTCAGTATTGTCTGAAATAACCCCAGTAATAAAGCATTTCTGTATATAGCAAGAAATTATCGTTCTAAAGGCACATGCTCTTTCTTTTTTTTAAAAAAAAATTTTAAAAATACCAATGACCGATACCAACAACTGATACCACGCAGCATGTACAGCAAACAGAACACAATGGAGATATCAGAGAAGGATGTCTAAAGTAAATGTATCTAATTAACAGAATATTAAACAAATTAAATATTCACGCTAAAGCTGCTGTTGGGACAGACGTGCAAGCTTTTCGATCATAACCCTTTTTCACAGACATCACTGAAAAGTTTGTTGTTCGGTCAGATATGGCAATAGCAAAAAAAAGTAAAACGAGGAACGTATTACTAATGTTAACTTACGGTAAAGAAAGAGAGCGAGAGAGAACTTCTGTTGCGTGCTCTTGATTGCTGATCGTTCACTCAGCACACACGTCATTTGGATTATAAATAAATCGTATGTGCAAGTAAAAATATGAACTGTTACATGATTTACGTATAATGCTTGGTTCCTTACATTATTACAGGAAGGCGGTACAGTAATCACATGGTTTTTTTTTAAACATCTGAAGCGCATGCCTAGAAAGCTGCCTCTCAGAGTGCGCAAATAACCTAATAAATCAAGTTCTCTTTCATGTCTTGCACTTGAACTGACATATTCACGTAAAATTATGTAAAAATGCCCGTATAGGCAAGTATCCTTGTGAAATATAGTCGGTTATGTCTTAAGTGAACATAAACAGTTGAAAAAGAAAATGCGTATGTAACAGTATGTTGTATGTTGCCTACTGCTGTCTGTATTCTCAGTCTAACAATGGAAACAAAGAGAAAATCAATCACTGCTCTTGACTGAAAGACTTTTGTAACTTTAATAATGATTTATCTAAATGTATTTTATACATTGAAGTCTATGCAGTGTTATTTTACATTTGATTACTTTATTCAATTTCTGTACCTGAAAATTGTGATATTTCATTGGTATCTCATTGAGCCCTGCTGGAGCAGCTCTAAATATTCAATGTGCTATTGAATTAAAATATGATAGAGCAAAAATATGAACATTGAAAGGAACAGTAGCTTCTACAATACATTTAACAGGCATAATGTACTATGTAATGGCATAATGTAAGCATGAAAATAACTGAAGCTAATATTAATGCAGTGAAAATACAAGTAGGTGTACTCGATATTGGCAAGTGCTAAAAATTAAAGTATTGTATTGAACTCGTTTTGGAAAAAGTGGTATTGGTGCATCCCTAGTGCACACGTGTGTGTTATTCTGTGAGAAGATCACATGATTTGCATTTGCTGCTACAGCGATTACAGTTACATATGTAGGGTTAGGGTTATGGGTCATTGCAGGACTCCAAATAAACAGTGAATGAATATTTCATGACATATTGATCGAGGGTTCCTATAAAAAGTGTTTCTACTCACTGAATTTATGTTTTAAAAATGTGTTCAGCTTTATTTAGGGAATTACGAAAAGGAATGACAATAATCTTTTTAAAAATCATCTGTCACATGTACATATGAAGGTGCTTTTAAATGTGTAGGCCTACAGTAGAACAGTTGACAGTCATTTCCATTGGGTCGCTCTTTGATGCTCTCTGATCTTCTGGCTTCATAGTCATTGGATGGCTGGAGGTATGTGCGTGCTCCTAATATGCAAGTCAAGTTTCTAAGACAGCTTGCTTTTCAAATGTCCTGCACACCAAAGAACTAGGTCACTCACAATGATCATGCTGTAATGCTATTCCAACAAGGAGACAGGCGACCTAGATTCGACTCGCTATTTATCCTGCCATTTTACCTATTTTCATTCTCTTACTTTTCTATTGGAGAGATCCTTCTTAATCCATCTCACGGAGAGAACATATGGCTGGTTGGCTACATGTCACATCCTGTCTCCTCTGATGCAGAGCCAGGGGGTGTTTTTTTTTTTTTTTTTTTTTTTTTTTTTTTTAAATAGGGTGGACTGCATTAAAAATTGTTCTAGGCTGTTTCACAGCATGGGGTTCTTCCACATTGCAAATAGTCAACTGTTTTTTTTTCTTTAGGTGGTTTCTGTCTGTAACCTTGGATTTTAATCATTGCTTTATTTGGTATTCATTTTCATCTTTTGCAATTGATCATTGCTAAAAACTAGAAGAGGATTCATTGATTAGTGTGAGACATATTGGCAATGCTCATCAACGCAGCAGGGAAGGCGGTTACACACAGAGCAAGATGAGGTCTTCATATGGTAATGGTCTTTTACAGCGAAAACGTATTTGATGTGGGCATGCTCTAGAGACTCTGATATGAGAAATAAACGTGCATTAGTGTGCTATGACCCGAGACAAAGAGACCACCACAAATCACAGGAGGACTTCTCCATGAAAGATTTTCTCATCTTGTTTAGACAGCAAGGAACCATTTATCTTGAAGACTGGTTTTCACAGCACTTTCACCATTACATTACTGCCCTTTTCTAAGATTTGTTTATTTCACTGGAGTTTAATTCAGATTAGTGCTGGCCAGACCGCTGCCTGTGTCTGCAGTCTTTTGATGCTTTGGCAAGCAAATCTGGGACTGTTGGGGAGCGTGAAAAGGCTCTGTTTTGTGCCTCATCAGCATGCTTGACGTCTTAGTAAGACTCCATAGCTGGAAAACATTCTTACAATGCAACGGCAGGTTTCAGGTACTCTTCTGCCAAGGATCATCCTCATTTTTGGACTGAAAATTTGCTGTTCTCTGCTGAAAAGGCAATTTTAGACTGCATGAATTTCCATGCTGGGTCAAGAAAGTTTGATGTTGGTCTTGATGGCTTACCTGCTAGACAAGCATCAAACCCACACTAACCAGCATATGTTGCTCTGTGCTTTCTGAAAGAACCTCAGATACTTAGATCTCCTGAGATACAAAAAATCCAAACGCAATGTATTAAATAAAATACAGGCATATACAAAATACAGGCACCCCGCAGCGTGAAGATGCGAAAAAGCTTCTTTCTCTCCTCTCTTTCATTTGTTCCTTTTCCCCCACTTCCCCACTACTCAGTTCACTCAAAATGGTTTTATGCAAAATACAATGTTACGTGTGAATGCAAGTGATTTTCACATTTGGTATCATTTGATTTGTCTCACTGTGACTGATACAATCGTCTCATAGAAGTAGACTAAATTATACCGTCTTGTTTCGAATATACAGTGGGTACGGAAAGTATTCAGACCCCCTTAAATTTTTCACTTTTTGTTATATTGCAGCCATTTGCTAAAATAATTTAAGTTCATTTTTTTTCCTCATTAATGTACACACAGCACCCCATATTGACAGAAAAACACAGAATTGTTGACATTTTTGCAGATTTATTAAAAAAGAAAAACTGAAATATCACATGGTCCTAAGTATTCAGACCCTTTGCTGTGACACTCATATATTTACCTCAGGTGCTGTCCATTTCTTCTGATCATCCTTGAGATGGTTCTACACCTTCATTTGAGTCCAGCTGTGTTTGATTATATTGATTGGACTTGATTAGGAAAGCCACACACCTGTCTATATAAGACCTTACAGCTCACAGTGCATGTCAGAGCAAATGAGAATCATGAGGTCAAAGGAACTGCCTGAAGAGCTCAGAGACAGAATTGTGGCAAGGTTACAAAAAAATTTCTGCTGCACTTAAGGTTCCTAAGAGCACAGTGGCCTCCATAATCCTTAAATGGAAGACGTTTGGGATGACCAGAACCCTTCCTAGAGCTGGCCGTCCGGCCAAACTGAGCTATCGGGGGAGAAGAGCCTTGGTGAGAGAGGTAAAGAAGAACCCAAAGATCACTGTGGCTGAGCTCCAGAGATGCAGTCGGGAGATGGGAGAAAGTTGTAGAAAGTCAACCATCACTGCAGCCCTCCACCAGTCGGGGCTTTATGGCAGAGTGGCCCGACAGAAGCCTCTCCTCAGTGCAAGACACATGAAAGCCCGCATGGAGTTTGCTAAGATGGTGAGAAATAAGATTCTCTGGTCTGATGAGACCAAGAACTTTTTGGCCTTAATTCTAAGCAGTATGAGTGGAGAAAACCAGGCACTGCTCATCACCTGTCCAATACAGTCCCAACAGTGAAGCATGGTGGTGGCAGCCAGAGCCCTGACTTAAACCCAATTGAGCATCTCTGGAGAGACCTAAAAATGGCTGTCCACCAACGTTTACCATCCAACCTGACAGAACTGGAGAAGATCTGCAAGGAGGAATGGCAGAGGATCCCCAAATCCAGGTGTGAAAAACTTGTTGCATCTTTCCCAAAAAGACTCATGGCTGTATTAGATCAAAAGGGTTATTCTACTAAATACTGAGCAAAGGGTCTGAATACTTAGGACCATGTGATATTTCAGTTTTTCTTTTTTAATAAATCTGCAAAAATGTCAACAATTCTGTGTTTTTCTGTCAATATGGGGTGCTGTGTGTACATTAATGAGGAAAAAAAATGAACTTAAATGATTTTAGCAAATGGCTGCAATATAACAAAGAGTGAAAAATTTAAGGGGGTCTGAATACTTTCCGTACCCACTGTAAGTCTGTTTTTTTTTTTTTTTTTTTTTCTTTTCTTGGAAATGCATCTGGGAAAAAAAATGGGGTTGTCTTTGTAAGGAACCCCCCCCCCATCAGCCCAAAAACTGAATCCGACGGCCTGGGCAAAGGTTAACGCATGTATGTCTTTTCAGCGCCCCTGTGAAGTTCACGTAATTTCACTCGTTTAATCTGACTCCAATTTCAAATGATTATTACTCTTAGGTTGTGTTTCCAATTAGAATTTAATCATTTGTTATGTATTAATTTAGATATTTGATTATTCTGGGTATCCCATATTTTCAATTATTCATTCATTACCGACCCATATCACTTAGAAAAGTCACTTCGGCCGATTGAGTGCATTTCACGATCACAAACTCGCCAGTTCTGATTCTTAGTCAGAGGGTGCAGAGTTTACTAATGCATTTGAGTCGAACCGCCACATGCTTGTTCATACAAAAACACAGTTTTCTTAGTCACGATACTGCAACTTGCTAAGCCAGTTGATAGACAAAAATCAAAAAGTCCCATGATGTGCTAACATGCTCCTTTCATGGGCCTTTAGTTTAAATCTATCCTGACACAGATTTGCGGAAATATGAACTCCTATAATCTACTGGTCATAATGATTTCAGAAGAATCCAGAGTAAATCAAATATAACATTTTATTTGTCAAGTAAAAATATATCATGCCAATTACATAGTTGGACAATTAGAAGCCAATTCAGAAATAATGAATGCAGAACATCAATTGAAATGCACATGCACACAGTGGTGGATTAGTGTTTTTAAGACACTTGCCCATCACTGCATGGGGGCTTCTGGCTACAGAAGATCCCACATGACTGCTTTGCACTTTAAGTCAAGTCACCTTTATTTATATAGCGCTTTTTACAATGCAGATTGTGTCAAAGCAGCTTTACATTGATAAGTGGTATATAATTTTGGCTGCACAGCAGCTCTTAAAGAATAGTGTCAATGCCGGCAGATCAAAGCACTGTTGAATATCAAATGTCAAGTCAAATGTCAAGTGTCCCCAACTAAGCAAGCCAAAGGCGACAGCGGCAAGGAACCCAAACTCCAACAGGTGACATCAGAT
The DNA here is from genome assembly GCA_037950675.1 of Hypophthalmichthys molitrix. NCBI lineage: Eukaryota > Metazoa > Chordata > Actinopteri > Cypriniformes > Xenocyprididae > Hypophthalmichthys > Hypophthalmichthys molitrix. The sequence goes on from CM075511.1 coordinate 10,369,492, forward strand.
GGCAAACAGGTGGCAAATAGACTTCTGTGTTAAAATCGAGAAAAAAACCTTGGGAGAAACCAGGCTTAGTCGGGGGGCCAGTTCTTCTCTGGCGAACAGTGCTTTGTTACGATTCAGGTTGCTATCATATGTCCGATAGGATCGCAACATTCAAAGTATTTATTCCAGTTCAGTCCAGTTGAGGATCGTATTCATCACACCGGTATGGACGGTTTGTTGAGGAGCTGTGTCACTGGCTGTCGTGTCGATGAGGCCTTCACAATGGATGATCTAGTTGACTAGAATCTCTGCTGATACTTCAGGGCTGCGTTGTGGTCGTGTCAAGGCGCCGGCCCTCGGTCTCACCTGGATATGGCCCGGATCTGGTTGACTATGGTAAACCTTGGGATAAACAGAAAGACTAATATTAGCGTAGATGCCATTCTTCTTCTGATCTGGTGTTATAGGAAGTGTTCCCGGTTCCGGCTGACCTAATTTATGCAGCCTAATAATCCTTTAACGGATTTGAAAATATAAATTGATAATGTGTTATGTGTATGCCAGATTAAAGAGATGTGTTTTTAGTCTAGATTTAAACTGACAGAGTGTGTCTGCTTCCAGAACAATGCTAGGAAGATTGTTCCAGAGTTTAGGTGCCAAACAGGAGAAGGATCTACTGCCTGCGGTTGATTTTGATATTCTAGGTATTATCAGCTGGCCTGAATTCTGAGATTGCAATAGACGTGAAGGACTATAATGCTTTAAGAGCTCGCTCAGGTACTGGGGAGCTAAACCATTTAGTGCTTTGTATGTAATTAGCAAGATTTTAAAATCTATACAATGTTTAACAGGAAGCCAATGCAGTGTTGACAGAACTGGGTTAATATGGTCATACTTCCTAGTTCTAGTAAGAACTCTAGCTGCTGCATTTTGTACGAGCTGTAGTTTATTTATCAAGCGAGCGGAACAACCACCCAGTAGAGCGTTACAGTAATCTAGCCTTAAGGTCATGAACGCATGAACTAACTGTTCTGCATTTTTCATTGAGAGCATATGTCGTAGTTTAGATATATTTTTAAGATGGAAGAATGCGGTTTTACAGATGCTAGTAACATGGCCTTCAAATGAAAGATTTGTATCAAAGAGCACACCCAGGTTCCTAACTGACGACGAAGACTTAACAGAGCAGCCATCAAGTATTAGACAGTATTCTAGGTTATTACGCGAAGAAGTTTTTGGTCCAAAAATTAGAATCTCTGTTTTTTCTGAATTTAGAAGTAGGAAATTACTGGTCATCCAATTTTTTATATCAGCTATGCATTCTGTTAATTTTGTGAATTGGTAAGTTTCGTCAGGGCGCGAAGAAATATAGAGCTGAGTATCATCAGCGTAACAGTGAAAACTAACACCATGCTTCCTAATGATATCTCCCAAGGGTAGCATGTACAGAGTGAAAAGCAACAGTCCTAGTACTGAGCCTTGCGGTACTCCATATTGAACTTGTGATCGATATGACCTCTCTTCGTTTACTACTACAAACTGATAATGGTCAGATAAGTATGATTTGAACCATGACAATGCAATTCCACTAATGCCAACATAATTTTCGAGTCTATTTAAAAGAATGTTGTGATCGATAGTGTCAAATGCAGCACTAAGATCCAGTAACTCTAATAGAGAGATACAACCACGATCTGATGATAAGAGCAAATCATTAGTAACTCTAATGAGAGCAGTCTCAGTACTATGGTACGGTCTAAATCGTGACTGGAAATCCTCACAGATACTATTTCTGTCTAAAAAGGAACATAGTTGTGATGATACTGCCTTTTCTAGTATTTGTGACAGAAAAGTGAGATTTGAGATCGGCCTGTAATTGACTAATTCTCTAGGATCAAGTTGTGGTTTTTTAATAAGAGGTTTAATAATAGCCAGCTTAAAACTTTTTGGTACGTATCCTAGTGATAAAGATGAATTGACGATATTAAGAAGAGGATCTATGACCTCTGGAAGCATCTCTTTCAATAGCTTAGTCGGTATAGGGTCTAACATACATGTAGTTGATTTTGATGATTTAATAAGTTTAGACAATTCTTCCTTTCCTAAAGCAGTAAATGAACTCCAAATACGTGTAAAACGAGTGTGCTCCCCAGGGCTGATAAACATGGCGGAGGCATCAAACATTAAGCCAAGAAATATGGTGTGTCAGAGTGTAATGTTAAAAGATAGCGAGCCCAAAAATGCTAACAGTCAAATAAAAGCTTACCGTGGTCCTAAAAAAAAAAAGGATGTCGTCTTATAATCAGGGTCGTCTTATATTCGGAACAATATGGTAATAAAGATAAAAATAAAGAGTTTAGGGGTATTTTACCTACTAAAGAGGATGTGCCCTTTCCCGGGGTCTTTTTTATTTAATTTTTCTCTTATTTCCTCAAAAGGGTGTGAACCCCCCAGGTTTAATACAAATTCCAATTGGTAGTTCAAGTCTCCATTTGGAGAAAGTTCTGAGTCTTCCGCATCGTTCTGATGTCAGCTATGCACTTTTTACTCTTTTGCATTTGATGTTTTGTATTGGTTATCTCCGAAACTGATTGATTATGTTATTGGTATAATCTACCTGTACCTGACTAATAAATTGTGGATCTTGATTTATTCTCAGATTTTCCATGACACTATTATTACAAGTAAATCATAAGGAATCTGGTGTTACCCCCAGCAATCTAGCCAGAACATTACTGAGCCTATACAAGCAGTAAGCAGCTGAACTGAATGATATTAGTAAACCCTGCAACTGCTGACTACGAATGGACTGGCTACATTGTGTCTGACATCTGCGTATTCACAATGGCTGGTGTATTAAGCCCTGGGTATACTTCATTTTTTTTTACGTGTACACTAGTGTACGTGCACAGTCGATCGCACAGCATTGCAAAGTATACTTTATTTGACTCATACACACACAGGCATTCGACACGTGCAGTTTTGAACAATCTCTCGCCACGAGTTACAACCCATGTAAACATCTTTGTATTCTTTCATGCTAGAGTTGTACAAATGAACCAATGTCCGACTTTCAGTTCAAAAGTGCACATTTAGAGAAGTATTGATGGATTCTCATGTTACTTCAAATTTCTATAGAAAGAAGTAATATTTATTCAATTTTTACCCAAAATGAGGCAATGATTTATGAATAATTGCAAAAAGTAATGCTCATTTCTTTTTTAAGAAGGGCATTTGATACAAAAAAAAAGGTGAAGGGAGAAGTTTGATCAGAGACATGAGGGTTTAAAACTGTGAAGAGAAAGGTGTCTATTCAAGAGGTGTGAATGTGTACAGAGGGGACTGAAACTGAATGGGGCAGTTAGCACCACAAAACAATCGAGACAATAAACTGATTAGATGCTTAAAAGATGTGAATAAACATCAGTTGGCATTTTAGAGACTTCTCTAAATAAAATCACATGACATGATCTTAAAAAAACTTTGAGTTATCATCTTCAGATTTGAAATAGTGGCTTTAGCTGCATTGCATTTTTTTCTTCATGAAGATATTTCATACAAATAAATTTCTAATTACTTAAAGTGCCCTCATTATGAATTTTTGAAAATTACCTTTCATGTAGTGTGTAACATAGCTCTAAGTGAATGAAAACATCCTGCAAAGTTTTAAATCTGAAAGTGCACCATAAATAAAGTTAGCGTCTCTCAAAAGTCAATTAAAGAGTCATTTGTAAAACGAATCCCAAGCCGTTTCGTTGTGACGTCACAACAAAACATTAGCATATTGCTTGCCCACTTATTGCATGCACAGACGCCAGGGAAAATTCATTTTTTCAACAATACCACAGCAGTACAATCTTTTGTTGTGTTTCCATCATTTTACTGATGACTGCTACTCAAAGCTCGGGGAGTTTAACGCAGGATTCGCAAAATGCTTGGTCTTAAAATATGGATCAATAACCAGTTTATTTGGACCAGCTTGCTCCTCTGAATCTCAGCCTGAATGATTAATAATTGATATTTATATTTTCTAGCGATCCTTCAAAATTCATAGTTTTGTATGTTATGTTGTGTAACGTACACCCTATAGTCTGGATGTCTCCTGCTAACCAGCTAACTCACATTTCTGTACTTCTGCTATTCAGATATGGGTCCAATATTGTCTAAAATTGTGTCAATTAATGCAGCTTGTCTGTCTTATTACTTTGAGTAATGATCAAGGATGGAGCACGACTTTTCTTTACAAAGCCTAATGCATGGGAGTTTACAACATATAAAAACAAACTGTTTTGGGATTCTCCTACAACAGGTTTACATGCAAGGTCAAAAAACACTTGAGTTTTCTCATAATATACAGTTAATTGCACCTGATTATTCTATGTTTTGTAAACAATTCGTTAGAAGCAGTTCTAAGAATCAGTCTCTCTAAACTCCTCCTTTCAGTGAGCCTAGACTGCTCTGATTGGTCAGATGGCCCAATCCTTTGTGATTGGTCTACTGCGCGCACCGCGCGCCCATTGCCATAACTGAATTACAGCTATCAATTCACAAGACATTGTATACAATGTATGGACAGAAAAGATAGCATCGATTTTACTGTATCAATTCAAGCACGAGTCCAATGATGAAATGTCTGAAGTAGTCGATCAACCAGAAACTGATTCGCAATCACGACTGGAGTACGACGTATCTATAAGTGTCACCTTAGTTATTTATAAGATGTGATAGCAGCGTCACTGTAATACTGTATGTAGGTGCACCTGTGGGAACTGTATCAGAATGCCAAGCGAAGCTGAAAACCTCTAACATAAGATAAACATTTAGGCCATATGTGTACAGACTTTTTCCTCATAACTATTAACAAAGAAAAATGCCTATATTGTTTGACATGTGAAGGCCAAGTAACCTATACTCGGAATTTGTCCTCTGCATTTAACCCATCCAAGTTAGTGCACACACATTAGAATATCACTTGTTACTCTTGTATTGATATATAGGAAATTTGAGGTGAGATAAAAAATAACTTTTGGGTCATCGTATTGAAGTGAAGGAACTGCTTGAAGTCTAACTTCCATTTATTTTTCCTTTCTTTTTGATTTGCCCATCACTGCCTCTACATACCATACTTTTCTGTAGCAGTAGCAGGTTGTCTCTAGAATCACTCCAGATTTACTCTTAATATTTATTTGATATTGCTCATTTAATTTTCAGGAGCAGGTGATGGTAAATCTGTTTATGCTTTCTGCCAGAAAAGAAGGCAAAACTTAGAGCTCTAACATCTGTTTCTATGGCAACTCAAAGATATCTGTCCATCATCTGAGCTTGCTGAACTTTACACAGCATTTGTAGCGAGCTATAGGTAGTATAGCTATAGGTTTAGGGTGGATTATGCATCCACATTGTTTATACCCATTTTTGTAGGCTCCACCTCAGGATCACTACTGCAGACTTGGGTTACAAATGACATAATTGGCAACAACCATTTCTGGGATATTTTGGCTTTTTAAAAAAAAAAAAAAAAAAAGACACTGGAAGGAAGTGGAAACGTGTTGTCCAATTTTTTTTTCCCTCTCCCCCTCTCCTTCTTTCACAGTTTATGCTCAAAAACATTACTCCTGAGAGAAAACGGCTAAAACCAGCATAAGCTGGTCTGGTCATGTCTGGTCTGCTGGTTTTAGTGAGGTGTTGGGCACTTGTCAGCTGGTCAGACTAGCTTGCCTCCTAGCTAAACCAGCTGTACCAGTTAAAAGCCTAGACTGGTTTATCAAGCATAAATAGCATATCTACAACTTCAATATTATTGTGAGACTTACAATAGTTTGAGTCTTACAGTAGTATGCTTCCCAAAAAAAAAAAAAAAAAAAAAAAAAAAAAAAAAAAAAAAGTCACAGGTAGTTGCAAGCAACAGAGGATGCAGGAACGAACAGCAGCAATAGGTTTATTCCTCAAATATAACATGAACTGAACAACTACGCCATCAAACTAACATAACATCAAGGACTGACAAAGGAGTGCAGGAAAGCCAATATAAGTCAATATAAAAGGAGTGCTGAAGATCAGGTGCAGGGAATCCTTGATGAGCAGGAAAGTTGATGAGGAAGTGAGTGCAGGTGTGGATCAGGGAGGATCATGGGAAATGGAGTCCAGGAGTGACGGGAACTGTGACATTACCTCCATCTCCCGGAAGGCGCGGCCTCGCGCCATAGATGGAACAACCGGGGAGGGGGGTGGGCGCCCTGGAGACCTACTGACAGGTGATGGTGGATGTGCGGACTGGTACGGAGGTCTCCAGGGCGGGTCAAGGGCACTAGGCGCCATGATGGGTCAGGAGCCTTGGGACGACACGGTGGGTCAGGAGCCACGGGAAGCCATGGTGGGTCAGGCTCCTCGGGAAGCCATGGTGGGTCGAGAGCCGCGGGACGACACGGCGGGTCGGGAGCCTCGGGAAGCCATGGTGGGTCAGGAGCCTCCAGTCCAGTGGCCTTCGCCCCATCCCCAGGCTCGGCCACTAAATCCAGGGACCCCCCTCCTCCCCCTCTAGAACTGGACTCCAGGACATCCCCTCATACTCAACCAACACGCCAAGGGGCACATACGTGGGAATCATTACTGGACTGGTATCTGGGACAGGATCCTGGAGGAGATCCATGACTGTGGCAGCGGCCATCTTCACCGAGGGCTCTGGTGTGGCGGTGGCCATCTTGAGGGTAGGCTCGGGGACAGGCAAGCAAAGATGGGAAGACCCACTGGAGGGATATGTGGAGGAAACCGGCGGGAGGTAAACTGACCAGGCCACGTGTGTTTCTGATGGGGCTGGACGAGGAGGATACGTACTCTCTAGAACCTCTTCAATTTCAAAATCAGAACCATTTAAATAGAGAATCAGATTAATAGACTCGACTAGAGAGAAATAACAGGCAGGTTCAATATAGCGAATCATATCCTTGTCCAGACCCATCAGAAAACATGCATTAAGAGAAGCATCTAGCCAGCCCACCCAGCAAGAAAGCTCTGACAATTCCTCCACATACCTCTCCAGCGGACGATCGTCCTGCTTAAGCCAACTCAGACGGTCCTCCGCCGGAATGCTGGTCTTGGGGAGCGCGGGAGAAGGCGGGTAACTTCTGTCACAGGGAGTTGCAAGCAAGAGAGGATGCAGGAACGAACATCAGCAGCAATAGGTTTATTCTTCAAATATAACATGAACAGAACAACTACACCATCAAAGTACAGGCAAGTGAGTCAATATAAAAGGAGTGCTGAAGATCAGGTGCAGGTGCAGGGAATCCGTGATGAGCAGGAAAGTTGATGAGGAAGTGAGTGCAGGTGTGGACCAGGGAGGATCATGGGAAATGGAGTCCGGGAGTGACGGGAACTGTGACAATAACTACAATACATAAGTAAATGTCTGATTTAAATGCTTTACTGGACTGTTTACAACTCATTTGAAAAAAAGAAGAAAAAAGAAAAGAAAAGAAACGAAAAGAAAAGAAAAGAAAAGAAAAGAAAAGAAAAGAAAAGAAAAGAAAAGAAAAGAAAAGAAAAGAAACAAGAATTGATTTCTGTCTGATCAATGTATTTAACTCAAGACCAAATTAAAAAGCACATTTAAATTAAATATTTACAGCAAGAATTCCAATTCGATTATGAAGCTGTTTCAATTTCATTAACTAAATCCCTAATAGACTTTCATAGCACTGTACTACCCAGTGAATTTCCCATTTACTTTCTCTTTTTTAAATGAAACCCATCTGAGCAGGACTATTTCTTGTTTTAAACATAAATCTAACAAAATGTAGTAAGGTTTAGGCTTAAAACAATTCAATGAGAAAAATAAACTTTATTCAAGATAATATTTTCTTATCATACACGTTTTATTTATAGTAGTTTATCCTCTTTAAAAATGTTTAGATACGTTTACTGAAAAACAAGTATTTTTATCCCATGAAGCAGCCCTGTATGTCAAAATCCAGTTGCTCTTAGAAACTGTTCCAAATATTACACTCAGGTTCCAGCCACAGTAAAGATTATAACCTCTTAGCATATTAATTTTTTATATAAGTTTTTTTTTTTTTTTTTTTTCTTCATTTTTGTTGTTCTTCATCATCCTCTAGTCAGCATGCTATATAATACAGCATGCTACAATGCTCTCAGCTTTGAAAGTGACCGGGTTGTTGACATTACAGTGATTGATTTGTATTGAGAGAGACAGAGACAATGGCCATGTCAACTAAAATCTCGCTGAAAGTCATGACTGCTCCTTTGTCATGACTGCTCCTTCCAGTAGGTAGCCAAATCATAGTCTACAGGCAGCTCATAAATCATTGCTGCATACATGGCTTGATTTGTTGAGAGGGTAATTGAAATTACTGCTATGTCCCTAAAGAATGCAGAGGGCATCAGTGTGTTAGTTACACTGCAGAGAAGCTGTAATACAGAATCTAGTGTTTCCTTGTCATCCGTGGAGGTGCTGGTGATATTAGTAGTATACACTAGTGATTATTTCCCAGGAGGTCTGGACAGAGCTATTTGTTAGCATTCCTTGGCTACAAATTCTTGAAATTTCTGTGGATAGCTTTTTAAGCCAATCATTTGAGCTATAAGTTATGTTTATAATTTATTAAGATACTTTTTGACATATATGTATGACAGACTTAAAAGTTAATTATTTTGTTTTTGTTTATGTTGCATTGGCCAGTATGTGTCACAGAGTTACAGCCAACGCCTACCAACATCCACGCATCGTCACCGGATCTCCATGCTCCACCCACTCGTTCACAGTCTCTGGAATACTAATCACCTGCACCTCATCACCCATGGACTATATAAAGACTTTCACTTCCCTCACTCCTTTGTCTGGTCTCGTTTCTATCTAGAAACCCAGTCTCAACTCTTCTCTTCTGAGTGCGCCCAGGTGGCGTTCGTCATCACCTTACTCTCTGGACGAGCGCTACAATGAGCTAAACCCCTCTGGGAATCCAACGCCCCAGTAACAGCCACCATTGCCACCTTCTTCAGCCATTTCCGGGAGGTATTCGGTCAAGGTACCGCCGACCTTTCAGTACACAACCAAATCTTCAACTTGCGTCAAAGTGATGAATCTGTGGGTGTGTATGCCCTCCGTTTTCGTACTCTAACAGCTGCTAGTGGCTGTAACGAAACAGCCCTGATAACAGCCTTTCGCCAGGGTTTGAATCCTCACGTAAAGCAGTTAATGGTCATGTATGATGACACTATGGGGCTGGGAACTTAATCAGCAAACAGATTCTCCAGAAACTAAATGTACGTCGTAAATGCTGCCAACAGGATCTCCACATCCAAACCATCCAAGGAAAGCCACTGGGCCGTGGTCACATCCAGCATTTCTCCCCCACACTGACGCTCCGCATCGGCTGTCTACACATGGAGATCACATTCTTGGTGCTGGAAGGATCCACCGCGGACATCATCCTGGGACGCCCCTGGCTCACAAAACACCAGCCAGACATCCAGTGGAATACGGGTGAGATCCTCAAATGGAGGGACGATTGCTTTAAGTACTGTTTATCTTCTGTCAAAGTCTTCCTCGAATTCCCGATCTTCTCCTGACTCCAAGATTCTTCTAGTCTTCTAAACTTCTATTGAAAGTCCTGAAACAGACTTCAAAGTGGCAATTCCTCCTGAATACCGGGCGTTCCAGGATGTGTTCAGCAAGCGGTTGGCAACGCAACTTCCACCACATCGGCCATAGGACTGCGCCATTGACCTGCTGCCTGGGGCTACTCTACCCAAGGGGTAGAGGAGTTTACCCAAGGAGTTTACCCATTGTCCATCCCATAACAGAAGGCCATGGAGGAGTATGTACAGGAGGCTTTAAAACAGCGTTTCATTCGACCATCAACATCCCCTGCCGCTTCAAGCTACCTGAACTCCCAGACAGTAAAGTTCACCTATCCCCTTCCTCTGGTCCCGGCGGCTCTGGAACAGGTACGGGGAGCTCGTATCTTCTCCAAGCTGGACCTGCGGAGTGCGTATAACCTCATTCGTATACGCCAGGGGGATGAGTGGAAAACAGCCTTCATTACAAGCCTTCAGTTCAAATACCCTCGCGCTCCTGTGGCAACACTACTGGTGGCCCTCCATGACTCAGGATATCTCCCGCAACATCAGAGGATGCTCAGTCTGGTCTCGTCTACGTACCTGGACTCCTTACACGCTACTCCCCTGAATTTACTGTGTTCCCATCCTGTCGTCTTCCATCTCCAGGTCTCCGATCTCTGTGTTCTCCAGCATCTGCAAAAGACATTACTCATATATTCAGCCAGCTAAGTCACCATTCTAAGTCCTTGTTCATTTACTCACCTGCATCCACCGTCTGCCTGTGTTCGTGCCTCTGTTAAATAAACTTGTGTTTCACTCACCTCTCTGCCTCCGTCTGTGTCCTGACAGTAAACTTATACTGACACTTAGTGGTGTGGATGAAGAATTGCACAAATGCCAAAGTTGCCAATGCCATTGTAGCAATAGTAATGAGGGGAAAAAAAGCCTGAGCCCATGCTAGCAATAGCAAATTGTCTTGGGGTGAAGCCTTCAATATGTCCTGGCCCAAGTTCCTGTTTCAATAAGAAATTTTACCACAGACAGGGCTCCAGACTAACTCTTTTTACTAGGAGCACTGTAGCCCCTTACTGAACCTTATAGGAGCACAAGCAGAAAATTTAGGAGCACACCTAAATTGACCTGCAGCGCAGTTATTCACATTCCACCTTTCCACATTCCCAATTTGAATGCTTCTCACTAACGTTAGATCTTGTAGCGACGTTAATAATTCTGTGGTGAATTCAAATGCTTTCTTTACTGAATCTCCCAGCGCTGTGTAGTCGCGTGATCAAGATCAGCTCACGCTGCACTGTCATTGGTCTGTGAAGCAAAAATGAGTAGCGCAATTTTGTTTTGCTTTCTGCACTGATATTGGTCCAAACTGATAAACAGTCCATAAAGCACAAATAAGTAGCACAGTTTCATTCTGCTTTCATTACGATTGCCATTTGATGTTGGTCAACATTATGGTGTTCGCGCCAGAGCGAATGCTAACAAATTTTGATCCCACTGGCAGGAAAAATGGTCACAAAATGCGACCATTTAGTCGCAGTCTGGAGCCCTGGCAGGAAAGAGTCTGATTCTCATAGTGTCTTTAAGCAAGAAAAAGATGAAAGTAATACTCTGGTTAGCTTTGCAGCATGCTAAAAATTTTAAACATTTCCAGGAGTCTTCCTGTTTGCATGCAGAGGGAACAACAGGCAGTGCAAGGTAAATATTTAATAACTCTGACCCAGAGAAAAAAAAAAAAAAAAAAAGATCAAAGTGAAGATTGGATGTTTGACTTTGAGCAAAGAGAGCCTCTTTTCCTAATGCAAAGAGCTGGAAGCTAATTTTGGGTGACACTCCTATAAGGCATGTAATATATATCCTATAAATTACATTTATTTAAGCAAATAAGACTGTTTTCACACTGAAATGAAAGTGCCTTCAAATGCCATTTTTGTAGAGTCTCTATTATAAGAAATGAAGGGTTGCATATTGCCGTCAACAATTAGACAGACTCTGCAGAAATCTTTTTGTGTCTGTCTCCATTCTTTTAGGGGCTGATTTAATGAAGGCCCAGTATGAATATGTATTGACATTTTTTTCTTCTTAGCATGACTCAGAGTATATGGTATGGAGTATCTGCCTAGCAGCACTTCTCCTGAAATTAGTAATACAGATATCGCACAGACTGTTCGAGGCTGAGGAAGTTTGAGAAAGTTTATAATGAATGGAGAGGGAATTAGTTTCACATAATTTATTACTTAATTAGCTTATTGCTAGAATATATTCAAAAAGACATGCATCGATACACTTTATTACAAACTTAGACATCATTTTCCCAAATTAATGCGCAAATTATAGTTGTTTTGAAATGTTAAACTTATCTTTTATCTGTGAATTTTAACAGGAAAAAATGTTTATTTTTCTGCCTCAAAATATTTTTTTTATTATGTAAATTGTTTATATTTGTACACAGAAACGTACAACTTCTATGGTCACCTCAGAAGGATGATGGTCATGTATGATAGGGATTTAATCTCTGTTTATAAGTGTTTAAACTGACAGTGTCAACCCTCCCCTGTCTCGACTATTTCTTCTTTTCTTTAATGGGTGAATGAGCTAAATTTTGAAAGAATAAAATATAGATTAATATGGCATTCAAAAATATATTGAAATCTATTGTTGGTGTGCGTTATGTAGTGTCTCTGCTTTGAGACACATTTATACTCATTATCAACATTTATGCAAAAGCTTCAAATATTCAGGAATGTTTCTATTCCATTCATGCTGTAATATTAATGTTGGAATTAAATGTGCAGGAGGGTCTTGACAGGGTCATCACTTTCCCTAATGATGGGGACCCTCTAGACTTCCAAATGCTACAAATGTTCCCTGCCACCCTCCAAATATCACAAAATCACTCTAGTGTTTCACTGCCGACTGGCGGAGAAGGCCCTGATTCAAATGAGAGGCCATTAATCTCATTCAATCGATTCATCCCCCTGCATCATTTTGATGAGCTCTAACCTCATGCTAAATTTACCCCTTAGGTCATGTAGATAGCCTATGTAAATCTATACACAAGGGTTAGTTAGTTATTTGATACTGGATGCCCTCATCAAAGGTCACATGGTTGTTTCCCTTACGCAAAGAAAATATATTTCCTTATATATGAACGATCAGTATGATTTACTGTATATTGAAAATATACAGAATAATATATTGTGTTGTAGTGAATTAACTCAAAGGGGTAATATTAATAATTAGCCATAACTCATTATGATTATTAATTATGATTAATTATGAATACTTGAATCAGTTAATCAGATTAACTTGATGTAGCTACATTAAAATTACAATTAAAAAATCTGTTCATCCTTTGAACACTATTGATTATAAATTAATTCTAAGAGAATGGCCACAGAAAAATAATTCTTTCTTAGCAGTTACAGTGCTTTGTAATAAGCATTAACAGAGCTGGTAATAAGATCGGATCATTTAAGAGGCAATCTATTCACAGACGGGGAGTCAGAACCAAATATGTATTGTGCACAAGTTTTATTAACTAAATCACAAACACATAACTAAACTAACAAACACATACATACACACAAGTCACACGTACGTGGGTAAAATGATAAATGATAGAGTGAAATGAATTTGAACCATATCATAACAGGGGAATGAAGCAATGAAAAGGGTCAGAAATAACAAGCTGGAAAAGGGCCATCATTTTTCTCAGTAATAAAGCACCTTTGCTAACAAAGGTTTCAAAAATTAATACTAAAACGCTTTAGTGTTCAAATGTATGATACTTGCAAAATGCGGAGAAGGAGGAGAAATCCTTAATAGTTTGGTCTGAAGTTGTAATCAATATCTTCTGCGTTGGTTGAAGAAATATGAAACAACTTAAGCTGATAATTTGACACTTAGTGGGGAAAGAGTTCTTCCTCTGTCTCATAGATGAGCACATGGCTGGTTTGCAGGCCTTGGCCTACAGGCCGTGGCCTGCTGAGGTCGCCCTGCAGGGCGTCAGTCCATCGAAAAAGCAAGAGAGAGAGGCGGAGTTGTACGTCTCCTCTTAAGGTCTGGGAGGAGCCACACCTCTTCGGGTGGACCTGACCAATGAGCAAAGTGGAATTTCTGTAGCGGGAACTTCCTTTTTGGGGGAGTTTATAGCTCTTGTCTTTGGGCATGATTAAACTGGATAAAAAGTTGTTGAAGAAGAAACTATTAAAGATTCTTGTAATACTGATGTGTTGCACAGGTATCGACATATCATATACACAAGCATTTAAATCTTCTCGATACGAACACATAGACACTAAACATGGCATAATTGAAGTTACATTAAATGTATCATAAAACATGTGAATACAATACTGAGTACAATACAACAAATAGTAACAATGGATACCATTTTCCTGGGCATATGCATGTTAATTTATAGAACAGTCTGTATATAAATTAATGCAGGAAAGTCTGTTTTGAGGGCTTTCTATGTGTTTCTTTGTCTCTGCTCTTCCACGTGGCAACCAACATACTTTGGCACAATAAAACTTGTAACTGAAGCCCCTTGCACAGGCTGGTCTTCTCGGGGGATGGGGGACAGACCCCAGAGTGATTTTTAAACAATTATTGGTTAAATATAACAAATAATTGTGTCTGATTTGTCTCAGTCGTTACAGTGTTAATATATTACCACATATTGAATAAGGAATTGCCGCTTTTCATGTATTGAAAAATATGTGACAATATATTTACTTGTTATATTTCTTTAATTCCTTATATATGAACGATCATTATATTAAATTATTTAATGTATATTGAAAATATAGAGAGTAATATATTGTGTTAATATTTTCTGATTAAAATATCTGAACGTAAATGTCATTGACATTTTACAAAAAAAAAAAAATGTTATTCAGTGTCTGAATTGTAAATGTGTTAAGAGTAAGGGTAAAGCAAATAGTTAAAGTTGTAAATATAAGGTATTGCCATCACACATAAATTACTGGAAAGTTACTTATTATTGTAATTAAACGGGGGCAGGCCTAGCTGATTCTAGTGAAATATCAGCACTCACAGAAGGTTTCTCAGCCAATTAAATTCAAAGACCAGAACTAACTGTTGTATATATGTATCCTTTTTGTGTATGTGTGGTTTCGGTTGTTTCCACATTTTTTCCTCGTTAATGTAGCATTTTAAATTTCAGTTTTAAAGTTATTGATGAATCGTGATTTGTTCGTGAAAACGTTTGTATGCAGATCTCACACACAAATTATACACGATTATTGAATGACACCCTATTGGATTATTGGTGACACCTTAGGTGAGATTGGTCTGGTGTCCGTTATTATGAAACCGTTAACTATTCCTGAGTTGTTATGTAGCTACAGTGGTCAACAGCTGTCAATAGAACTGCACTAGAATGCACACAGTTCTGATCCAAATGATTCAATGTCAATGCAGAACTGCAGGGGGAATCAAACTGGGTTTCGGACAAAGCAATTGAAAAGACTCTTATTATAACATAAACATTTGCTGTAAAAAAATTGAAGGCTATTGTTTGCCCTCTGTTTTGTTTTCACTGATGATGCTGGATGCATATGGTTCAGTCCCTTGCCAAGGGATCAAGGTACTGTGCTCCTGTCTGCAGGCTGCCTCAGCGATAGAGGCTTTCTGGGAGAGATTTGATGCCTGGGGCTGACTTTTTGTTGGAGCCATTGATCGGAGGGACAGAATTGGATTGTGTAGCTTATTACTGGTGTCAGTGAACATTACATGGGGGAGAGATAGAGCCCTTCTTCATCGGTGCAGGCTCCTGCTGCAACTCAAATTACTTTTATCACTCTTGGCTACCCTGGTACCACCCACGGTGGAGAAACACCAGACATTATGCTCTCTGTCGCAGTGAAATTCTGCAATAACCTTCTAAATGTTTGCCACCACCTGTGAGACATCAGGTATTATATTAGAGAAAGTGCAACATTCAGTCTTGAGTGAATGAAAAAAGCAATATAAAGGGCCCTATCATACACCCAGTGCAATGTGGCACCAGGCGCGACGCAAGTGTTTTTTGCTAGTTTCAGCCCGACGCAGTTTTCATTTTCACGTCCTGCGCCACGTTGTTTAAATAGCAAATGCATCTTCACCCATTTGTGTGCCCATGGGCGTGTTGGTCTGAAAACGTGGTGTGTTCAGGTGGATTGTTGTCGCATTGCTATTTTGAGACAACTGAAATAGACTGCGCCATTGACCAACTGAAACCTGGTCTAAAGTCAATGGTGCAATATTTTTTTGTTATTTAAAGAGCGCGTTAGTAATATGCGCCTATATGTTAAATATGGAAGTTGAAATTGACTATAATAGTGTGTAACAATGCCCAGTCATTATTGTTATCATCATTGTGAATGGTTTTATTTTCTTTAAAATACAATTTACCTTTACCATTCCATTCTTTGAAAAGACAAAGAAATGTTGTTGGCCAATGCAGTGTAATTGGAAATGTCAATCACGCCAGTCTTGGAAATGCAAGTAGGGAACCAAAACTTAGAAAGCTGCTTACTGCGTACTGAGTGACTTATTTGGAACACTTCAGCTTATGCAGCAACTCCACATTCCACACAAATAGTGCTCTGAAAGACTAAACTTGCCATTAATTTGAGTAGAGATTGGCTTTGGTGTGTTGCTAAGTTAACGGCACGATACTCCAATAAGCATTAATATACATAACACAAAAAATATTGGGTAAAAAAGTTACTCTTTAATTATCCTGGACTATTATTTCCAGACAATTAATTAAATGTTTATTTATACACTTATTAACATTTGTATAGTCTTTATATATATATATATATATATATATATATATATATACATAGATGCTTCATTAGCTGCTGTTTTTATGGGCTGCTATATGTAACCCATCCGCTATATTGGAACAGATAAAGCCAGTCCGTGAACTTTTGAGACCCGTGTGTCTGCAACCTTAGTTAGACACAGGTATGAATATCAATATCTGCAATAGACTTCAGCAGATGATTTTGCTAAACTAACACAATAAAACAAGACGTAGGAGTTAGCTAACACAACATTAAAAATTAAAATTAAAAATATTAAATAGTACCATAGTTAAAACCTGTAATATTGAGTTAATACATATAAAAACACAAACCAACACATTCTCAGGTTATCCCATTTCCTCTGGAATTTAAATCTTGGCGGTTTCACAGCCATAAGCTGCGCCATGTTGTGGCATCATTTATTCTTACTGTGAGTGATGACATACTGACCACTCCAATATGGCAGGCACGCCGACGTGTCTGGAGTGGTCAAATGTGGCATCTACATATACATATCTATGGTCTTACCTGCCATTTTGGGATTTTTTTTTTTTTTTTTCCATGGTGCTCACCACAAGGCTTCTGTGCAAAGGATGCTATATAGGCTAATGAGGTATCCAAGGAGGCAGCATAATTACATTTCTTTCCTTTTTGTCTAGAGTGTGCTTATGATGGTTTAAAATGCTGCCTCAGTAGTCAGCTCTCTAGGTTTTAAAACTAAGCAAATGTTGCTTCCGGTAGAGACAGAATCGATGAGCTAGACAGAGATGCCGGTCTTCAGAGAAATCTGTACTGAAGCCTCTTGACCCACTTCCGTTTGTTATCATTTCTGCCCTCACAACAGAAACTGTCTGAACTAGGATATAATAATCAGATGGTCCTGCCCATCCAGTTGTTACTTTATGGGAATTTGCAAAGTTGTGCCATGCATAGTGCAACTACAATCAGAGAGCTTAAACAGACTCTTAGATCAGGTTACTATACTGCACTGCTTTTCTTGGCTCCAATGGACAGTGCAAACAGTGCATATTAATGCATCGTTCTTTAGCTTTTGGTCTGCCTTCACTAAATTAACATTCATGATACACCTCTCATTAAAATCATCCAATGCACCTCCACGTTAATTGTCAATTGTGCCCTCATCGGCAGGTCTTAGGTTACATTCATTGAAAGTGGAGCATGCTGGGAGTCTTGAGAAGCCCTCAGAAAACATTGAGGAACAGTGAAAGCTGAAGCGTGTGGTGGCAGATTAATTTATCACACACTTCAGTACAGCACATCCATGTATTTATTTACCTTCTCTTTTGTTTGAAAAATGTCTTCCTTTGTGCCATGCCTTGAGGACAGGTAATTACACCTTGAAGAGTCCTGGTGGGGATTAAAACAAATGACATAAGAAAGGAAATGCACTCCATTGAGTCTGGCATGCCTTGAAACCCTTTTGTGATGGCTATGTGAACATGAATTTGTAACAGTGAAACTGACTTTGCGGATAGTGCCAGTAGACTGTTCAAAAGAAAACGGGGAATGTTGTCTTAAGCCGGGGACACACTTAACGATTGTAAGGCCGATTATGAATGTAAATTGATACTTATGACTGATCGCGCTCAAACACATCCAGTCAGAGCCAGTTGCGTTCAGTCTGCGATTACAGTCTGTGTTCAAATTCCATGTGTAAGTACTTAAATCTGCTTCAGTCGCAGGAAACAATCGCTGTGTGTTGAGCTCAGTCTTAGAATGTTTTAGCTAGTCGTTAAATGTGTGCCCGGCTTTAGTTCTTTATCAGGGGAGTTATGAAGAGTCCCCAAATGAGAACCATATGGGATACATATGTGAAAGGTGGAAGAGGATATGTTTGTGAATTTGCAGCAGGTCGGTACGGAGCACATTAGTCATCGTTACGTGCATGCCCCACATTCCTGTTGGCAGCTCATTCTTATCAACTGGATTTAAAAAATGCACCAGTCTTGGCATCCAAATCCATTTGCGTGCTCTCATTGAAAGCATCTTTGAGGAGGTTTCTAAAAGTGGATCACTTTAACATGCAAATGTTTTCTGTTAATTAAGCTAGCACCTTCATCCTTTTTAGGGATGCTTGATACCATTTTTTGTCTGATACCAATACCGCAGTCTTGAGTATCTGCAGATACAGATGCCAGTCCAAAACCAGTATTGTTTTTTCTTAATCATTTTAAAAAGTGACATGTGAAGGCCAAGTATGGTAACCCATACTTTGAATTTATCCTCTGCATTTAACCCATCCAAGTTAGTGCACACACATTAGGAGTAAGTAGTGAACACACACACACTGCAAACCTTGGACACACATTTACTGTGTAAATCACACGTTTTATTAAGTCCTATACGCCAGTGGTCTAATCTAACATATACCTTGTAATCGATTACCACACCATTCAGAATCACCAATAAACCCCAGCAAAATACAGTCCTTTTAAAACTTTTATATTCAGATTATGTATAATAATGGGAACATTTTAGTCTTGTAGAGTGTTTTACCATACTAACATGTAAATGAATGAGACATGCTGTTTGAAGATGCTGAATAGAAAATGACATATATATATATATATATATATATATATATATATATATATATATATATATATATATATATATAATTTTACTTTAATTTGTCCTTTTTTGAGCCTGAGAGTAATAACCATGGGTAACACACAGTTTCGGATTTGGATCGGTCTTATCTAACCAATACCTGATCCATCAAAAAGGTCTGTATCAGACAAATATCGATACTCAGTATCGAATTAATGCATCCCTAATCCTTTTTACGCTAAGTTAAATCGGCCGTTTGGTGTTGCTAGACTGACAAGATTGGGTTGTTTCTATTCCAGGAAGAAGGCAAGGTGGGTGTAACGTTCAACATCGGTACAGTGGACATCAGTGTCAAAGAGATGACTACAGAAGTCAACGATGGAAAATATCATGTGGTGCGCTTCACAAGGAATGGGGGAAACGCCACCTTACAGGTGGACAACTGGCCAATCAACGAACACTTTCCATCAGGTAACACCTGCTTATTAACCAAAGTGAAGTTTCTTAAAGAGAAGCTAGTTTTTAATGTTAAATCCACTGGATACCACATGCTCTCAAGGAAATCAAGGGTTGTAAGCCAAGGAACAACATAATTTTCCTGCCAATTTAATTTATAATCTGCATGTTTCAAGGCATGTGAATTTTCTGAAATGGGAACAGGTGTTCATAATTATAACACTGATCTCAATTCTGCTGAGGGAAAGGCACAGAGAAAGAAGAGAAAGGACACTGCAAAGAAGAAAGCAAATGCCACTTAACTCGATTGACTTGGCTTGCGTTACTTTCTTAATTGTCCTCTGTAACATTCATATGTGGAAGTAATCAAGCCTGGGCACCTGGCCTATGCACAATGGCAGGCCAAGCCGTTGCCTTTGTCCCCGCGATTAGCACCATGACATCTGGCCAGCTGCTTTTGAGAGGTTTTGAAAGGCAGAGGGAAGAACAGGGCACAGGTTTAAGGCAGTATTGTGGCAGCTACAGCAGCTGTGAGAGAATGAGCCCCAGACCTCTGTGTATCTGTGACTCTCAGACTTAGGAAGCCAGTAATGATGGATGAATACAAATGAGTTCATCAAATGCAGCAGAGGTTTGTTATAGAAGCTCAAGCTACATGGAGAAATAGGGCGTGCTGAAATACTGCCCTCAAACGCTATCGAAAAAAACTCTCAAAAACCCTTCACACTCAATTAATTTGGGTTCTGTGTCCTCCACTTTGATGTCTCTGTTGCTTCGGCACCCTCCGTGGGATATCTGGCCCCTGCACTTCTCGTCCAATTAGAGAGCAGCTCTCGTCAGGGTTACTCAAGCTGTATTCAATGGCAGGTCTTTCTAAAGAGAGATAACCTTAAAATGGCCAATATGCAGGCGGAGGGGACAGGCAGAAGGACACAGGCTAATGCTGCAACAACATTAGCTCACTATTCAAGCTGGATCTGTTATGGACACTGACAAAGAGCCAGAGATAGCATGCCATTTCCCTAACAGACTATTAGCCACACTTAAAGCTAAATATAACACCTGAAATGTCCTAAATGGGCAAACTCAATACATGTAATTTGTGTACATGGATAAATAAACCTGCACAGCGGCTGGAGGTGTGTAGTGGCTTCTGCTGAAGCTCTTGCATCATTCAGTCTCAAATTAGTCTCAGAGACATGATGTAATGATATAATGATGTAGTCTATGTGAAACATTCATTCAGTAGACATTCCTTGTGGCAGTAGCAGTATTTTAAATGATGGGATATTTTTACACAGAATTGAGGATCTCTACAGAATCGCTTTGAGATGTGGTGCTTACTTTGTATATTTTCATAACCTTGCTGATATAAGAATGTTCTCTGAACAATACAGTATATCAAACAAGATATTAACGAGGATAGACCACCATATTAACATGACTCGTCAAACAGAAAAACACCCTGCAAGGAACAATAGTCTAATAGTCTAAGTCTGATAGTCTTTAAATCAATTTGCCTTTAAATACATCTGTCTGTTGGTGTGTTTGTTCCTTCCATCCATGATACATCTATCCTTCTGATAAGCTAGCTAGTATGCTACATTGTTGGCATCACTATGATGTATGTCTAATTCACCCTGCATTTATTATCCAGTTGTCCAGTTTATCTAAATACTATGACATTAAAAAAAAAATCTTAATATTTTTTTGTAAATAAATAAATAATAATAAGAAGAAGAAGAAACGTTTGGAAAGTCCAGGAATGTCATTGTCAAAATGAATCATCAACTTGTCAACTTGAGTGTACTGTATTCCTGGATACATGTAGTTGAGTTCTATAAGGTTTCAGTTATTTCATAAGGTTTTAGTTATTCCATTCAGTTATTCCATAAATAATTAAAAATGCATATTGTGCAAAGTGTACATACTGAAAAAGTTCTTTATTTATTTGTTTCTCTCATCATTTCTCAAACTTTGGATAAAATGAATCACCTGTCAACTGCAGTGGAATTCTGGTTTAAAAAAAAAAAAACAGTTAACAACAATTAAGTTGTGCTGATAGATCATCAAGACCTATTGCTCCCCTGAATTCAGTTAATAATGTTACATATTGGCCTCAGTTAAACCCCACAGCTTTGAATCAGACAAGTCCTCAATATTAAAAGGCCAATACATTTTTCTCAAAATTTCATGAAAACTTTGCCTCTGATTTAGTATTTTTGTGGAGCTCCCTGACTCCCTCCAGCCATCATTCCATTGCAGATTTGGTAATTCTCTGTCTCTTTTTTATACACATTATACACATACACACACTGAAACACTTGCAGGACATTCAATGTTTTTAATTTGACAATTATTGATTTCAGTTCCTCTATTAAAGACTGTGCCATCTCTTGAGTAATTACAGGCTAGGATTCAGACTCATCGACTGAATAGCACTTGAAATGCTTCACGTCAGTGATGCTTTGCGTTCTTGCCTCGCTCAATATCTGTTACCAGATCCACACAGCTGTGTTGCCATGGCATGGTGTTGAAATATCCAGGGAACCCATGATCACTGAGCTTATTCATATGTTTTAATCAAGCGTGATGGGCAAAGCAATTTTTGTTGCACACTGAATGCAAGGCAAAAAGAAGAAATTTAACATTTAATTTTCCCAGCCAGCATTTCTTTTTTTTTTTTTTTTAAGTTTTTGTCAGCTGCAGCATTTTTTATCGTTTTCACAAAACTTTCATGGCACCCAGTATATTTTGTTGTATGGACATCTAAACATCTAAACATATCAAAAGAGAGAACAGAGCCTCTGGTTTTAAACAACAACAACAAAAAAAAACTTTCTTTTTTTCTTCATTCTTAATCGCAGTCAGTGGTTAATCATGTCTTTAAAACAGTGTTAAGGTGCTGTAAACGTGCTGTATACTACTACATGAAATCAGGACAACAGTGTTTAATTAAAGTCCCCCTGTAGTCAATTATTTTATCCCTTAAAACTCATCTTTGATCACCAAAATGACATATTTAAAAAAAAATTCAAATGAAAAAAATTTCTTCATGCCTTAAAATAGCTTGAATGTAACTCTACACCCTTGCCTCATTTAATATACACGGATAAATGAATATGCAAATTAGCCCCGCCTCCACTCGCTCACGCCAGCTCGGAAAGTCTACTGTTGCTGTAGTGATATTTAAGAAAAAAGCTTGCTTCGCTTTGTATATTCAGTTTAACAGCTGTGCAACTGAACTGCTCATATTTTCTGATGCTTAAATTTTGTTTTAAATTATGAATTGAATCACTGAATCACCTGAAGCAATTTCGCAGTAAAACAGACAGTATCGAGAGAACAAGCAGCCGTTTTCCTCTGTGAACATGCGCTAAATGGATGTTTGACAATTTCATTGCTTTTTGGAGTTCAGATTTTTAAAAAAACATTCAGATGAAATCCTGCAGGCGCCTGTGCCTTCTCCGTACATGAAATAAATGCATCTCCTTGAATGAGCGCAGATTTCCAGCATATTTACTTGAACTTATCAGGTAGGCTAATATAATATTAATCCATTCCAGAGGTGGTCAAAATCAGAATTTATAATGGAATGAATAGCTCTCTCAGAACTTGACGTGCGATTCCACACTGACTGAATATGCACATGAATCACGGTCACACGCTCACGCTCAGAGCAATATTGTTTTAGCTATGTTTTATAGTATTAAAATATTTCGAAGGACAAAAACATGAACTTTATTGGCTTTACTTCAAGTCAGCTGTCACTTTACTTTGGCGTGAGCCCCTATGCGCTCGCACACTTGGCACAGCCCTTGCGACGGTTCTGTCATTAATTAATATGAATTAATATAATTAGCCTTTTCCTTGACTACGTTATCAAACAGCTAATAATGTGTTGCTAATGTTACACACACCGTTCCTGTTCTTCATCTCAGACAGAGTCAGACAGCTGCCTTCTAACAATCAGTATCCTTACAAATGCTTTGAACAACTCAGAACGTCAGTGGAGAAAGGCATATAGTTCATCATAACATTGTAATAGACTCGCTATATTGCTAAATCTACACAATTTTTCATATCAACAGAAAATATACCCGGATAACCTGGCTTCTCTCGAGACTTCCTGCTTCAGATCGGTCATAGTTAATGATATGCTAAAGCCTGCCAGCACGATGTTGTGATTGGTTACAAGGTAGTCTGTGACGTCACAAACACCAACGATTTCAAACCGCGGGTTTTAGACTGTCTTTGGTTTACTGCAGTTTCAAACATAAAATACTCAGCAATGGTGCTGACTTATGAATTTGCACATGGTTTGTCTTAAAGCATATTAAAAACACTACATAGACATATAAACCACATTAAAAACTTGATTTTCACCACAGGGGGTCTTTAAAAGATTTTTTACAGGTCACTCATACACACTGCAGAGTTTACTTAAGTGAGATTAGCATTTTCCATCCATGTGATTTCAGAATAACATTCTTCAGTTGCTGGCATTGCAGGGTTGAAAACATGTCTTCAGTTGATGGACTATGGCCATTATGTGTCTGTTTACTCTGAAGAAACAGATAGCAGAAGAGCTAATTGAAGGGCAGCAACAGGCTCAAGCTATCCTGGGAGAAGTTGGGAACTTTTTCCCTTCTTCAATATCTCTATTACCTTTCCATCAGGGCAGACTATCAGTAATTCCTTGGTTGTACGGTGTATTTAAAAGGTGATGCTGCAATTGATGCTTTACAACTTGTCTATATTTTTAAAAGTAATCTTCCTCACATTAAAGACACAATATTAAAAACAAATTGATAAATCATTCTTATAAATGATCAGTGAGAACATGCCAGAGTTATGTATCTGTAATTGTAAAAACTGAGGAAGAACATTTAATAGATCCTTCTAGATATCTTCATCACTATTATGAGCACTACATTCTCTGAACAAATGACTATAAATGACAATATTTTAACACACTACTTCTTTAAATTTTCAGTTTACATCATTGTCTTTTGTTTAACTGAATATTCGTCACATTCATGATCAGGCGATTGAAGGAGTTTTTTCTCATAAATAATGTGAAGAAATTTACACGCATATACCTCACATGTTGGTTCACCTTTGCTTTTTAAACTGGAAAAATTAAATAGCTCAAAAAATGAAAATGTAACTTTTCCCTTAATAATAAACATAATGGGTATTATTGTTATTTGTTGATGTGCAACCTGTACATATCTGTTAACATTTAGGGAGTAAACAGGGCTCTAAACTATCCTATGAGAGCAGTGGCACAAACTGCACAGATGGTGGCACTAACACCTGATTTGGTAGTACCAGTGGAGGGAGAGGGGACAGAAACTAATAATAATCACATTATTACAATTGTATTTCACAAATAAGTGCAGTTACTAATTATATTACATAAGTTGTCTTATTAAAATGCATATTTGACAGTAGAGCACTGAGTTTGAGTTGGAATGCATGTGTAAATAACAGTAACCTCAAAGAAGTGTAAAAAAAAAAAAAAAAAAAAAAAAAAAAAAAAACACTCCGTACACTCTCTACAGCTTTTGAGTTTTACTTTGTATTTGCTTATTAAATTTCGTCATTGTAGATCATTGTAGATGTTGTTTACATTTGTAGATCATGGTAACCACAAGTAAAACCATCCATGGCTCGTCAATCTGACTGTAAAAAATAACATTATGGCTTAGTTATAAAACTAGGGTATTTGTTATGAAAAACAGTACCCTAAACAAACTAAGTATGAATATAAATGCAAAAAAAAAAAAAAAAAAACTGCCACTTCTTAAAAATTATTGTAATGTTCCATTACTCCTGTAATACATTTAATACAATTATACATCACTATATTAAAGGGGTCATGAATTGAGAAATCAGCTTTTCCTTGAGCTTTTGATATATAAGAGGTCATCATACTATAAGAATATCCTGTGCTTTTCAGAACTGAAAACTTCCTTGTTAGTCCAATAAAATCATTTATTGGCCCATCGAACGCCTCCGCAGAAGAAATCAATGCCTATTTCGTCATTGCAACGTTAGCTCCGCCCACTGGCGTGTTAATGAAATGAGAAGGAGAGAATAGCGATACAGGAAAAGAATAACATTACCTTTCAAAGGATCCTAATGCTAGGAATATGGTTATTTATTTTCAACAATGTGAATGTCTCAGTTGAGCTTTATTTATTTGTATTCACGATTTCACTGTTGATCCTTTGGTAAATCAATCGCATTTCAGCAAAAAGACTTTTACAATATGGACTCGATAGTAATGCCACAACATGTAAGTAACTGTGTTCATTTTAATGCCTGATTTGATAATGTAGCCTAATGATTCATGTACAGTCAGATGTTCTTTGTCTATGTGTCAGAGTAAATCAAACCAGTGACTATGGTCAATTTCACATTGTTTCTCTTAGTAGGATGAAAATAATCTGTTATTTAAACAGTGATTAAATTATATAAAGAATGCTTCCTTTACAATCGCTGGAGCTGTCAATCAAAAGCTTGGCTATATATGTCAATCAAACAGCGCAAGATTATCAGTGACTAAGTTCTGGACACGCATCAAATTTCAACAAATCTCTTACAATGTGTTTGCACTGTTAGTTACTATGAAAGCATTTGTTAGTGTGCAGAAATTGAGTTGCAATGATGAGATCACTGCGCTCAACAACATGTTTGTGATTGTCTACAATGTTCTAATGCCATAGATATTAATGTAATGCAACACTTTTCATGATTAGTTAAACTTGAGAGATGTAATAGTAAAAACATGCTAAAAATGTTTTCGAAAGAGTAATACTTAGCTATTTCAAATGGAAAGATGTTAGCCAATCACAGCAGTGGGCGTTTACACTGAAGTCTCACAGCATACACGCCCCTTAAAATTTTGTTATTTTTTATTTAGTACTGTCCTGAGTAAGATATTTTACACAAAATATGTTTACATATAATCCATAAGACAAAAAAATAGCTGAATTTATTAAAATGACCCAGTTCAAAAGTTTGTGAACCATTGATTCTTAATACTGTGTAAGGGTGGAACTCCTACAGGGGTTCAGGCTGTAGGGTTGCCGAGCGACTAAAGAAACTTTATCAGCAAGATGGTAGAAAACTGTACATTTCTTGTCTATTACCACCCACTGCAACTTATACCAATGACTGAAATAAGCGCAGTTATAATAGCAAAATATGTGGGAGAGCGTTGCTATAGGGTGACGATATTATATTGCAATAGGGAGCACATTAATGTTAATACCAAATCAAAACTAGTTAGCACATCATTTGTAATTGAAAGGGTTTAATGACAATATCTGATTATGGTTACACTTAAAAATAATTACAAAATAGATGTATGAGATGATAAAATCATATACCATTAATCGTACACAGCATGTATGAAAAAAGTTACCTGAGAGATAGAGAGAGAGTGAAAGAGAAAGAGAGAGAGAGAGAGAGAGAGAGAGAGGGGGCAAAAGAATGCCCAAGAAAAGCCAAGAATCCAAGAAGAGACAGAGCAACAGTTACAGTCGTCTTTTATCCCTTCCTTGACCATGTGACTGAAACCCAAATATGAAACATTCAAACTGACCAATCAGTTGTGTGACAATTTGTAGACCCCCAATGTACATACATTTTGGCCTACAGGGCTTGATCACTATCAACACCTCTTTGACTTCCAAATGGCCCTTGCAGCAAGAGAGAGGGGGTTGAAACAGTAAAGCAAATGTCTTTGTTCATTTTAAAATATCTTTTAGATATTTTCAA
Organism: Hypophthalmichthys molitrix; assembly: GCA_037950675.1. Lineage (NCBI taxonomy): Eukaryota > Metazoa > Chordata > Actinopteri > Cypriniformes > Xenocyprididae > Hypophthalmichthys > Hypophthalmichthys molitrix. The sequence goes on from CM075511.1 coordinate 10,396,701, forward strand.
TCTTACAACTGTGTCATTACCTTGATGATCTACGACTGTTTTTTTTGTTTTTTTTTGTTTTTTTTGTTTGTGTGATGGTTGTTCATGAGTCCCTTGTTTATTCTGAGAAGTTAAACTGAGCTCTCTTCTTCAGAAAAATCCTTTTTTTTAGGAAAGTTTTCCAGCATCTTTTGCATATTTGAACCCTTTACAACAGTGGCTGAATGATTTTGAGATCTATCTTTTCACACTGAGGACAACTGAGGGACTCAAACACAACTATTAAAAAAGGTTCAAACATTCACTGATGCTTCAGAAGGAAAAACGATGCATTAAGAGTCGGGGGGTGAAAACTTTTGAACAGGATGAAGAGGTCCAAATTTTTCTTATTTCGCTTGAATATCATTTTTTTTCATTTAGTACTGTCCTTCAGAAGCAACAGAAGATACTTGCATGTTTCCCGGAAGACAAATTAAATACAATTTAACTTGATCTTCAAATTCCAAATGTTTTCACCCCCCATCTATTCATGCATCATGTTTTTTTTCTGGAGCATCAGTGAATGTTTGAACCTTTTTTTAAAGTTGAGAGTCCCTCAGTTGTCCTCAGTGTGAAAAGATCTCAGAATCATTCGGTCACTGCTGTAAAGGGTTCAGATATGCAAAAAATGCTGGAAAACTGAAGAATCTGCAGGACCTGGAGATTTTTTCTGAAGAACAGAGCTCAGTTTAACTGCTAAGGACAAACAAGGGACTCATGAACAACCATCACAAAATACATTGCAGTGTAACTGTTGCTCTGTCTCTTCTTGGATTCTTGGCTTTTCTTGGGCATTCTTTTGCCCCCTCTCTCTCTCTCTCTCTCTCTCTCTCTCTTTCTCTTTCACTCTCTCTCTATCTCTCAGGTAACTTTTTTCATACATGCTGTGTACGATTAATGGTATATGATTTTATCATCTCATACATCTATTTTGTAGATCAGTCGTAGATCATCCAGGTAACCACACACAGTATTAAGAATCAATGGTTCACATACTTATGAATGGGGTTATTTTAATAAATTCAGCTATTTTTTTTTTTTTTTTTTGTCTTGTGGATTATATGTAAACATCTTTTATGTAAAATATCTTACTCAGGACAGTACTAAATAAAAAATAACATGCATTTTGTATTATCTCCCTTATTTTGTTAAAATTATTAACATTTTCACAGATTCTGCAAGTGGTTCACATACTTTTTCTTGCAACTGTATATATATATATATATATATATATATATATATATATATATATATATATATATATATATATATATATAAGGAATCTTGCTTGTGGATATAGTGAGATCCACAAAGTGAACAATACCTTTATGAATAATAGCAGATGATAAAAGAAAAGCAAGACACATTGTCACTTTTATCAGTGTGCTAGCAGTATAAACATTCAAAAATAACCCTATTTTTTAGGTTTAACTGGTTAGAATGACCCTGTTAGCACCTGCTGGTAGATTTCGTAACTACACCATCTAATTCCAAAATACATCTATCAACAGTTCAAATCATGTACTTGCATGGGTCTTGTAGCTGAGGAACTGCCATTGAGATGACTGAGAATGCTAACAGATAGCTTTCTCCAGACATGGGATGTTGATAAGCTGTGTCCTTGCCTTATCTAGACCAACATGGAAACATCTATCATCATCATCAGAACTATCATATGACCAAATATATATTTGTTAACTGGAAGCAATGCAGCAGTGAGCAGATGAGTAACATACACAGATATCTATGATCTGTTGATGAGGACAGCAATAGAAAAGGCATAGCAAATACCTACATAGAGACAAATCACATTGTTAAATAGAGGAACAAAAGCTTTCCTGCACTGTTACTGGCACAAATCTGGAGATATAGGTTAAAAAAAGAGCCACACAGTCTCCTGTGTTCCCAAGAGAACACAGGCAAGAGAACTTCCTTTAGCCATTTAGTGGAGACAAAGATACATCCTATGAACAGCACGGCACTTCCAAACAGAACACACATTATTCTGACATGTGTCCAGAGAGACCCTCATAGCCAAGGTTAGATTGTGTTCCAATGAGGAACAGAAACTTCTCACTTCTTCACCATGGGTCATGATGAACTGGCAACAGATCTTGTTCGCACATTGTTTGTATGCTTTTAGCATCTGCTGACGGCCCCCTACCACAAATCTCTGGCACTGAAAGAGGACATACTGACACCACGCCAGCATTTGTTTTGACTAAAGCGATGCCATCTGAAGGGAGTGATTCAGATATTGTTCTAGCGGGAAACCTACAAAATGTGCTGATGGAGAGGAGGAAACAGACACCATTGGCTTGTTAGACATTTCTCACAGATTAGAGCTCCTCTGTTACTCACATATATATAGAGAGAGAGAGAGAGAGAGAGAGAGAGTATACTACAGTATATACTAATATATTTATATTAGTGCTGTCAAATCGATCATATAACATAAAAGTTTACATTATATATATATATATATATACACACACAATATAATATATATAGACAAATAAAATATAATTATATATATATATATATATATATATACATATATTATGCAAACAAACTTTAGTTAGATTAATCGATTTGACAGCACTATATATATATATATATATATATATATATATATATATATATATATATATATATATATATATAATACAAAATTTTTATTCTGTTCTGAGTAAGACAATTTTTATATATATATATATATATATATATATATATATATATATATATATATATATATATATATATATAGTTTGTGGGGTGTAGTTTTGTAAAGATTTGACCTATTAAACAATGGGTTGTCTACAAGCTGCTGTGTGACCATTGTGCATCTGAGGAGATTACTACAGAGGAATTCTCTCTCTAACAAGGTTGGCTTTTGATTAAAAAATTAATAATAAAAACATTTATTAAATAACTAAAAACTAAATGATTTTTGGATCATTGAGATTTTTTGTATTGTGACAATATTTTAGTAAAAATTAAGCTCTAACCCCTTAGCATTCCTGTAAAATTTGTCTAAAACGCATAAAAAAGGCATACCCAAAGTAAATTGCATGCTTTTCTTGAACCATGTGGAGATTACAGTTGCATGAAAAAGTATGGGAACCACTTGCAGAATCTGTGTAAATGTGAATAATTTTAACAAAATAAGAGAGATGCATCAAAATGCATGCATTTTTTATTCTGTTCTGAGTAAGACATTTTATATTAAAGATGTTTACAAATAGTCCACAAGAAAAAAAGCTGAATTTATCCCTTTCAAAAGTTTGGGAACCATTCGTTCTTAATACTGTGTGTGGTTACCTGGATGATCTACAAGTGTTTTTTGTTTTGTGATGGTTGTTCATGAGTCCCTTGTTTGTTCTGAGCAGTTAAACTGAGCACTGTTCTTTACAAAAATCTTCCAGGTCCCTGCAAATTCTTCAGTTTTCCAGCATCTTTTGCATATTTGAACCCTTTCCAGCGGTAACTGATTGATTTTGAGATCCATCTTTTCATACTGAGGACAATTGAGGGATTCAAACACAACTATTATAAAAAGGTTCAAACATTCACTAATGCTCCAGAAGGAAACACGATGCATTAAGACCCAGGGTGTTTACCTTTTTAAGGTTTTGGTGTTTACCTTTTCCAGAAAGTTCACTTTGGCAAGCTGTTTCGAACTCCTGAAACAAATACCAAACAAACTTAATTTTGGCTTGATTTTGTTCACAAAGATGTCACATCAGTTTGTTCTTTTGATTTCACTTGAAGTATATCGGGGCTTTAAGGGTGGTGTTGAGTATAGCCAGACTATAGCGATTCTCATTGAAAATTTTTTTGGAGGTTAGAAAGCTCTGCAAAGATCATCATAATATGTATTCATATTAACATGAGAAATAGTGGGTTCTGGCAAAGCGTCTGTTTTCTAAAATGAATGTCCAAACCCTCAAGCTCTTCTGGATCTCTCCAGCATGTAGGCCTCCATCCAGGAAAGCTACTCCAGCCCCAGGTTTGCATGCGCTGCCCGTCTGGATCAAAGGCATCGGCAGCCCTGGAAGCTACTTATTACCCCCCACCCTCACCCCTTTACCTCGCCCACATCCCCCCTGCTCAGCTAGCAGTAACCAGCTCACTTTGAAGCCCATTTTTTGCCTATTTAAAAAGGAAAGCACAAGAAAAGCAGGGCCTTGAATCGCCACCGGCCACGTCCATTTCACATCCCTGTCACTGTAGAACCTTTGTGTTTCTGAATAGCACTTCTATTCTATGCACCTTTTTTCTCTTTCTGAAGTTCTAAGAATGTACGCTGTGACTCAGCACTCAGTAGCTAAGTGAGATGTGTTGAGTAACTGCTTTTTTGAAATCCTTTTTGCATTTTTTCTCTTAGGCTGTAGTGTTCTTTCTTTCTTTCTTTCTTTCTTTCTTTCTTTTTCTCCCATTACAACATCTTCAGAGAATTGCTGTAACAGCGTACATTTTGTACCCTTTTTTTTGTCTGGCCTCGTGGCGGGGTGCGAGAATGGAGGCTCACCCGAGTGAGTGGGACTCCTCTCTTTCGCTCTGTCATGGAGTCAGGTGAGTGCCTGTTGCATCTGTGGAAGATGTACTTGTTGCGGTGGGTGAACAAATTGGATTTGAAAACATAGTTTCTGCCTCACAAATGAACAAGGCCGTTGTGATCTTCTTGAAGGAGCAAAGTTTGGTTGGTCGGTTGATTGAGAGCGGAGTGTGGGTAAGTGGTGTTTTCTGTGTTATTTCACCGCTGGTTTCGCTTTCAACCAAAGTTACTATTTCTAATGTGCCACCGTTCATACCTAACTGTGAAATTGAACGGGAATGGACTCTATGCACGGAGCTTTCTTTAGAATTTCCGCTTTAATATAAGCCGGCACGAACACTTCCGGTGAGATGTCATTTGCTTGTGTGTTGAGCATCAGTAGTGTAATACTTAGTTTATAATAAGAATATAGTCACTTAAATAGTCAGGCATAGCATTAATTTAGTTATTCAAACGTAAGATGGCATAAAAAAATAAATAAATAAAGACGTACCTCATTGTTCCTCCTCGGCTAAATTTAATTCGACCATCAGTTTTCACACTTTTATGTGAAAAAAAGCTTCAAAATATGCACGGTTACTTCCTGGTTGTCGTTAAGGCTGCTTGGGCATTTCCAGTGAACTGTTAGCTGTTCATTCTGTACTCGCTGTACATCGACACAAAACCATCAATGGTTGACTTTTTAATGTTGTATTCATATTTTAATGCTGTTATCACATTTACCTAATTTGCCAATAAATTAGTTTTATTGATTGCAATAAAGACAAAGCCATTAGGACCGTTTAAAAACACTGTGTCTGTAATTAGACACGCACATGCATTTTTCCCCCAGCACTTCAAATGTTATTTTTAATGTGATGACCACAAACATTATTTGTTCATCCGTGTGAGATTGTCTCCATTGTAAAACCGAACGTTTAAAAATGTAGGAAATTCAACATTTGATAGAAAACACTTATTTAAAAATAAAAAAGAAAATAATTACCACTTTAACCAGCAGATGGCAGCATTTATTTGTGCATATATCAGTCATTTCCTCTAATCATTATTCACTTCGTTTTTGACAAAATATTAAACATTTTAAAATAACTAGGTTTAAAAATACATTTTGTCAATGTGAAGTATGAAATACTCAAAAAATCTTCAGAAAAACAATAACTTTTCTTGCGAGCACCGCACTTTCCCTAGCTGTCAGTCAGTGCAGCACAAGATCAATGATTTCAGCACACTTGTAAAAACACACATTTTATTCAATTAATCTAACTAAAATGCACAATAAATATTTAATTTTTTAAGCTTTTTTTCACATAAAAGTGTGAAAACTAATGGTCGAATTGAATTAATTTAGCCGAGGAGGAACAATGAGGTACGTCTTTATTTATTTATTTTTTATGCCGTCTTACGTTTAAATAACTAAATGAATGCTATGCCTGACTATTTAAGTGACTATATTCTAATTATAAACTAAATATTACACTACTGATACTCAACACACAAGCAAATGACATCTCACCGGAAGTGTTCGTGCTGGCTTATATTAAAGCGGAAGTTCTAAAGAACGCTCCGTGCATAGAGTCCATTACTCCGGTTTGGAAAACTTGCTAGCGGAATAAAAATGATTCCACTAGGTTGTAAAAATCAATCTTGTTTTTGGATTCGCCATCTTTGGATATCTCTTTTCGCATTCAGCTCGAAGGGAAATCCTGTATGGTTTATGCGAATACAGGTAGTCTAAAATGTTTTGAGTCTGAAATGTCGGATATCCCTTTCTCAGTGTGGGGATGAACAGTTGTGTAAAAGAAATCAATGATTTTCTGGATGAAACTTTTGGCAGAAAGTTTGAAGTTAGAGAGTTTTTTTCCAGATGTTAGTAAGTTCTTAATTTCAGTAATGAAAATATAGAAATCAGTAGGTTTTGAAGAACTTAGCAGAAGGAAAAGGTTTAGACTAAAGAAAATTGCAACAAAATTAAGGAGAGGAAAATGTCCGACTAGACTAACTAAGCCTGTTTAATGACACAAAGAGTGAATCTTCTTTTCCATCTTAAATTGTTTTTCTTTTCTGTCCTCCTATTTTTTTTTCTTTTCCCTCTTTACATGGAGAGCTTAAAAGGTCTGTGTACTTTTGCGTCCATTCATTTTTCGTTTTTTAACCACGTCACGAAAAACGATTGTTGTATTTTTAAATGCTATGGTGAATACCAAAATTTAAATTAAAACCGAATACACAAATTTCATGTGCACAAAATAAATATTGACTTCTTTTCAGATTTTTGTTTATTACGTTTTGCATCTTTATAAACCAAAATTAAAAAAGGACAGATTAAAGTCGAAGAAATGTCAATTTACAAGTTTTCTTTTGTAAAATTGTTGTTTCTCCCACACTTTCGAGAACCATGACTCTGAAACATGATAATAGGCTACTTGACTTGATTTTCACCCCATTCTCACTCACGAGGGGTCCGATACTGCCGCATATCCAAGAGAATGCTATACTGGCGGCAAACGCGTCCAGCGAAGTGGGACATTCTAAGCGCTTAACATGAAAAATAAGCACTTAATGTACTAGTGATATTGGAGGAGCAAATTCACTACACCTTATAAGCAGCCCACTATGAACACAATTAATAACACGTTAAGCATTTTCCTAGAAAATAAAACACAGTAATGAAGAAAACGCTTAATGCATTAAGACACTGATATTAAATGACTAAAGATACGCAGACAAGCAGGTCAGGCCGAATATGAAGGCAACGCGCTTTCAACGTTTCCACTTATAGAAAAGCGTTATAAACGCTTAACATAAAAATATTGTCCTTCCACTTTGTTTATGTTGCCGTTGTCTTAGCCTTAGATGCTGTTGATGACAAGAAAATGTGCAAGAAAATAGTTTCTCCCTGGTTGTGGTTTTAGTACACAGCAAAACATCCAGTGTTACCCGGTGTTTATATAATCCGGTGTGGATTATATAAACACTGGCAATGTTAATTTAACATTAACAGTGTTCATTTAACACTGGAGGTTTTACTGTGTAGGATTAAGCCACGTAAAACGTTAATGTCCCAGCGACGCGGCCACACCAGTGGCGAGGCTACAGAAGGGCCAGGGAGGCACTGGCCCACCCAATAAAAGGTGCCAGAATATTTCGTTTTATTTCCAGACACTACTTTGGTCTGGAAATAGTCATATCTGTTGTGAAGGCCTATATATAATTTGAAAAATGTATTATTAAAAATACATAATAGGTTTTTATATCACGCCGGTAAACTCAGCTTACCAGAGTCGCGACAGCAGCTGTTTCTATGCAGCATCTGTGACCGTCCATGAGTCGCGCTTATAATAGCCTATGTGTGCCAGTTTGTTTCATTTTTACTGTGATTAGCCTATTTATTCTACAATAACAATTTATTCTCTGGTAACATAGTCACCTGTGTGTAAACAATTTAAAAATGAAGTGATGACAATGAAATTAAATTGAGCTTTGGTTCAGTATTGTGTCCTTCCCCCACACCATTATGACGGTAACTCTCCAAACAAGCAAATGCCCCTATATATATATATATATATATAAGACAAAAATAGAGGTCCACCCTATTTCACCAAGGTCCACCCATTTGAAGATTTCTGGCCTCGCCACTGGGCCACACATTGCTTTAAATGAGAATTGAGAAATATTTAATGTCAAACCTCCACTGAGGCAAAGGGTATGGGAATTTTGTCTTCATGAAAATTACATATTGGGGTATAATTTTGTCATCATGTTGGTATATTTTCAATTTGAACAGCATAGCATAGCCTATAAAGTGACTCATAATCCCAAACAATTTCTCATTATAAAATAATATAAAACACCTAACAGAGCCAGACGAAAAAGTCAAAGTAATTTAGATGTCATTTTGGCCTTTATTCATATAAAACAGAGTAAAAAGCAAAATGACAGGATTGAGACCACAACCGGGAACTCGCTAATGTTAGAGTGCTAAACAAGAGGCTATAAGGTTTAGAAATGTAATGTTTAGGGTAAAATATAAATGTAAAAATAATAATAATAGTAATTTAACGAATGAAAATTAATCAGTGTCATTTAGGCAGGCTTTTGAAGCTTTAGCGTCTGTATGTATGACGCAAAACACTGGAAATTAAATTCAGCATTTTTACATATTAAAAAACAAGTTGTATATCATTTATATTATTTTTAACAAAATAATAATCTTGCATAAGGAAAATTAGCTTGTATCTGCTAATTCTGTTCATCATTGATAAAATAAAAAACAAAGAAGGACCTTAAAAATAGGATTCATTAACATAAATGGAGGGAGGGAAAAAAACAAAAGGGCAATTCTATCTAAATATATACAGACCAAAAATATTAATATTGCTTTCTTACAAGAAACCCATAGTGACATGATAGATGAGATAGACTGGAGAATGTGGTGGGAGGGAAACATTTTCTTTAGTCATGGCTCTAATTTAAGTGCGGGTATTGCTATTTTTTTTTTTTTTTTTTTTTTTTTTTTTTTTTGGTAAAATGTCCAGATGTGAGATGTCCAGGTTGAAATAATGGGCTCATTGTTTGTAGTCATTACTATATATATGCCCCAAATAATGGAGCAGAGAGAATACGATTTTAAGAAAGTAAATGATAGTTTAAAAGCTTTTGATAAGAGTGTAGATTTGATTTTAGCCAGTGATTGGAATTGCACTTTAGATTTTACTTTGGATAGAAATGGAGAGGAGCCTTGTCTCCCTTCAGCAACTGTTTTAAGTAATATTATTAGAGATTATGATTTATTTGATGTCTGAAGAGAACATCATCCACTGGCAAGACAGTACACATGGATAAAAGCTTCTAGTGATCGTATTAGTTCAGCAAGGCTAGATAGGTTTTATATCAGTAGAAGTAAGAATAATAGAGTGCAAAAAACAGTTGTTTCTCCAAATGGTTTTACGGATAATCATTTGTGTTCATTTGAAATAAGTTTAAAAAAATCAAAAAGTTTCAGTTTCTATTGGCATTTTAATGTTAAATTATTGCATGATGTAACATTCTGTGAGAAATGTGTATTATTGTGGAGTAATTGGAAAGAAAAGAAAAAAATGATTATGATAATATTTTACAATGGTGGGAAGTGGGAAAAACCCAAATAAGAATGTTTTGTCAAAATTATACTGCTCACACTAACAGTTTGATTAAAAAGACAATCAGAGAACTTGAAAGAGATATTGAACAATTTGAAATAAATGCAGTTAATAATAATTTAACAGATGTAAGTATGTTGGAAGAAAGCTTTGGGAACTCTTCTCCATGAAAATGCAAAAGGAGCTTTAATTTTTTAAATTTAATCGTTTTTCTTTATTGAAAGATATGGATGCCCCTAGTTCTTTCTTTCTTTTTTTTAATTTAGAAAGAAAAGAAATGGAAAGAAAACAGATGTTACATCTGAAATGTCATAATGGCACTTTGACATCTAATCCAAAAGAAATGAGGATGCTTGCAATGGAATTTTATAAGGACTTGTTTGGAGCACAAAAGTGTGATGTCTCAAGTATGGACTTTTTCCTCAAAGATATACCTAAACTGGACACTGAACAACAAAAGGAGTTGGACTCTGAGATAATGATAAAAGAACTGTCAAAAGCAGTTCAGCAACTTTCTGTTGGTAAAGCCCCTGGTATTGATAGTCTTCCTGCAGAATTTTATAAACATTTTTGGTCTGTAATCAAGGAAGATATGATGGAAGTTTTTAAAGCCTCTTTTGAAAATAAGGAATTGCCAACTAGTTGTAAAAGGGCTGTACTTTCGTTATTACCCAAGAAAGGCAACCTTGGTCTTTTAAAGTGGCAATGGCACTATTATGTACAGATTATAAAATTCTTGCCAAGTGTTTTTCAAATAGACTAAAAAATACCTTGGGTCTTTGATACAAAGAAATCAGACTTATTGTATACCAAATAGAACTATAATGGATAATCTTTTTCTTTTAAGAGATGTAATTGATTTGGCATACATGGATAATCAAGATTTAGGTATATTTTCTTTTGATCAAGAAAAAGCTTTTGATAGAGTTGATCATTGTTATTTGTTTAATACTCTCAAAGCTTTTGGAATTGGAAATTCTTTTTATCAGGGATAAAACTTTTATATACTGGGGCATCATGTTAAAGGTAGGAGGTGGGCTTAGTCAACCAGTTTTAATAAATAGGAGTATTAGACAGGGATTTCCTTTATCAGGACAACTTTATTCTTTAGCAATTGAACCCCTACTTTACCAATTGAGAAAAAAAATTACAAGGTTTTATGGTTAAAGGTTTTGAAAATAGGCCTATTAAAATATCATCTGCTTATGCAGATGATATCTCTGTTTTTAGAAAAAACAAAAATGATGTTGAAGTATTAAAAGAAAGCCTAAATATTTATGAAAAGGCCTCTGCAAGGGTCAACTGGAATAAAAGTGAAGGATTCATTATGGGGAATTGGCAGGAGAAGCCTCCTCCAGTACTCCCAGGTGGAGTTAAATGGGGAAATGAAGGGCTGAAGTTTCTAGGGGTTTATCTAGGGAAGGAAAGATATAAAGCAAAGAACTGGAATGATATAATGGAAAAAGTGTGTGGAAAATTGTCCAGATGGAAGTGGGAGTTACCTAAACTATCATATAGGGGAAGGGCCCTGGTTGTCAACAACTTAGTTGCCTCTATGATCTGGCATAAAATGATTGTAATAAATCCACCAAATGATGTTGTTTGTGAAATTCAAAAAAGTTTAAATTGATTTTTTTGGGGGTCTGGATACCACTGGACAAAGGCTATTGTTTTTTGCCTATCAATGAAGGTGGACATGGACTAATGGATATACAAAGTCGGATTATGACCTTCAGAATTCAGGCGGTGCAAAGGTTGTTGTATTCTCAGGGATCCATGTGGACTGATACGGCTTGTGTTTTACTGCAAAAAGTGGACATTTTTAAATATGATAAACAGTTGTTTTTAATAAGGCTGACAGATTTGGATTTGAGTGGTACCTCATCTTTTTATCAGTCAGTCTTAAAAGCATGGAAATCTAGTTTTAAAGTGGAGAGAGATGTTTCAGATCCCAGAAACTGGATACAACATGAACCTGTTTTTAGTAGTCCTCTGATAGAAGTCAAAGAACTAAGTCTGAAGAGTTTAAGATCTGTAATGGCAAAAGCACAATGTACTAAAGTATCTGATTTGAGAAATGGCAACAAATGGAAAAGTCCTGAGGATATGTGTTGTCTGACAGGTATCAAGTCTGTCAGGTTCATGAAGACAATACTAAATAGATTTTTTTTTTTTTTCTCACTTTCTGCATTTAAACAGCTTCAAGAAATTGAGATGACTCTACAGAAAGATGATGAGAATTATAAATTTCCAGGGTTAAAAATTTCTGCAGCCATTGAAGATCAACCAGAGGAGAACTCAATTCTTAATTTTAGAACTCCACAACTAATAACGTTTGAAGAAGCACCCAAGAAAGCAATTTATGTAACGTGTGAAAGTTTTTCACTACTCCTCCCTAAAGAAAGTAAAGGAATCAAAATGGACAGATCTTTTTGGGGTGGATTTTGGGAAGGTCCCTATATAAACCTCCCATAGAGAAAAGCACTTTTAAAGCACTAATAACTGCAAGAATTACAGCAGAATTTGTTTTTATAAAATGACAAATAATTGGAAAAATGTTGTGCACAGTTGATGAAGAGGAACATTTAATTATGCTTCTGTAATTATATATATATATATATATATATATATATATATATATATATATATATATATATATATATATTTTTTTTTTTTTTTTTTTTTTTTTTTTCCTCAAAATTTTGGAAAATTTTGTAAAGAAATTTTAAATTTAAAAAAAAGAAAAGAAGAGAAAAAAATGTTGAAATTGACTTGAAATTGAAAATATTACAAAAATGCTCCAAATGACTTTTTTTGACTTATTATTGTACTATAGTTTAGAGCATGGAAAAGAATAGCATGAACATTCTTTGGAATATATCTGTTCACTAAAGAAAGAAAATCAAATGGGTTTGAACCACATGATGACAGGGGTGAACTATTCCTGTAATGATATTTCCTGTTATATTGTGGGTTGGTAACACTTTTTTTCTGTGGTCCACTTTAGACATTCATAAGTAACTTTGTAACTATGTCAACTTGTTCTACTAAGAAAAACATACCATTTCATTCGTTATGACCAAATTTTATTCAACAAGTGCTTGAAATATTAAAGCTCCAACATTTATTTATTATTTCAATTAACTGGTTGACATTTCTCCAACATTTCATGAACTGGTTGCAGCATGAGTTTAGAGCAGTTGGGCATGACATAAGCACATCCAAGATGGCAGATGTTAGATTCCCTCTTACAGCACTAACACTTCACTCAAGTCAGAGAAAGAAATATAACAAAGTCCAAATAATGGCAGAATATTCAAGCAGCACAGTGCCTCTGAGGGCTTCCAGGGACCCCGCAGCAGCAGGCCTCACACCATGCTGTAATGATCTCATCTGTATGCAGTGCCTTCCTCAAATCTGTGTCATCACAAGCCTTATTTCCCAGCAGGTTTAGAGCTTCTACACATTATCTCTTTTCATTTCTGTCGCTCTCTCTTTCTCATTCACTCCCTCTCTCTCTTTCCCTTACAAATAGTTTGTAAAGTGTTCCTTGGCCCCTTGAAGTGTAAGAGCATGTGACGTCCAGTGGGAAAAGAGTTACACCTCATTTTAAGGATTGCTGAGCAGGAGATCACCTGTTACAGAGGCTCAGTGGGAATACTGTTTGAAATTAATTGTTTGTATGTGTCTCGCTTTAACAGTTGTCTATATGTTGTCACAAAGTCTGAATGTGATGCGTGATTCTTGTTCCCAATAATTATATGTGTTAAACTGTTTATGAGTTGGTTATTTGATAAAAGTGCTTTATAATCTTACAACTGAATTTAACCTTACAAATGAAACCTAAACAAGACCTAAATAATTTTAAACACGGCTAAACCTTCTTAAACAGTGTATAAATGTGCAATGTGCTAAGATGTCTTTCAAACTTTTAAACTTTAAAGGCAACAGCGACATTGAGCGTTATCAAATGGCTAATAAGAAAATCCCGTTCAAATATACCCGGCCGGTCGAAGATTGGCTACATGAGAAAGGTAACCCTCACAAGACCCTCAGTGTTTTTTTGTTTTTTTTTCGTTGATTTTAATTTGCGTTCATATGCTCCCTGTCATGCCGTTTCGTTATATTTTTGTCCAACCAGGTCTGATCAGTCTTTGCTTAGCCTTTTGCCACTAATTAACCTAAAATGTTCATAATTTACTTCCCTTCCCATTACGTAATATTTTCGTTGAGTATTATTTTGTTTTTTATGTGAATTGTGATCCTCTTTTGTTATTTCCATCAGATCATTGACCAGTTAAAGGGACTGGTAACCAAGAATAACACTGCATAAGTACATAGTTCCTAGACTCCAACTAAACCAGAGCTCAATACAAGTCATGATCTTAGTTTTTTTTTTTTTTTACTTTTCATTGGAATGGTCTTCCATAGCGCTAGTGGTAGTGACTGAATAGGCCAAAAACCCAACTTAATGCAGTACGTTTCTTAAGACAACTAATTGGCGCTGAAATAATAGTGAAATGACACTTTGCTGACTCAATTGCTAACACAGTTTTATGTTTGAAGCCGGTGATGAAATCGACTGACACCTCTTCACAGTTTCATTCAAAAACAGGATGAATGGGCGGGGTGACCATTTATCAAATTTACCATTAATGTCCTCTGGATTATTAAATGCGTTTAAAGGTCATTGCCTAAACTACATAAGATTATTATAAAGTCCCTTTAACACTGTCTAAAGCCACTTTGAAATCCCATTAGTGGTTCTACATGCATGAATCAACATGATATTCCTTTGAAATGTATGAGATGAGCTTTCTTCCTTTGCCCGCTGTAATATAGAATTGTAAATGTGTAATCACTTTAATCGGCCTGCATTTCTATTTCTAACCATATGAAAAGCCATTTGGAATTTGCCCCAAAACATTTGCATGAGAAGCACCTCACAGTGATAACAATAAAGAACTGCTGTAAAAAAAAAAGAAAAAAAAAATGCTAATTTTCATTTTTAATGCTATGCTTGGATTTTAAAGCTCAAGTGTTAATGATAAAGTTAATGAATTAGCTAATTATAAAAATACAATAAGTGACATAAACCATCCTAACTGTGTCTTCCTTCACTGGTCTTCCCCTCAGGTCGTCAGCTGACCATTTTTAACACCCAAGCCACCATCTCAATAGGCGGTAATGACCGCAAACGGCCATATCAAGGCCAGCTCTCTGGTCTCTATTACAATGGCCTGAAGGTTCTCAACATGGCAGCTGAAGGTCATGTTAACATCAAGATAAATGGCAGTGTGAGACTGGTAGGAGATGTACCTACCAGCAGAAGCCCCTCACGCACCACCACCTCCATGCCCCCGGAGATGTCCACCACCTTCATTGAGACCACCACCACACTGTCAACCACCACTACCCGCAAGCAGCGCTCACCACCCACCATTCAGGTAGGAATTAGGATCATTAGATTTTCTCCATTTAGTCTCCTTGAACTAGGGCTGTAGCTTGAGTTCACGGAGCCTGGGGACAAAATTATAGAACTAGCCAAATACACAATTTATTGTGCATTTATGTCTCCGTGTATCCACTTGATGCTGTATGCCACAACACAGCATGACCTTAAGAAATGAGGAGACCTCAGTTCTCATGCCTAAACCATTAACTACTGTCCTCTTAGTATTAAAGGTGAAGCATATAAGATATTATGTTAAAATGCATTCTCTTAACCCAGTTTATTGTTCATTGACCACTATTAGTTTGCCATTCATGGGTTTATCTTCCCCAAAAGTGTAAACACTGAGAATAGTCTGCTCAGATCTGTTAGTTGATGTGGCTACTGTAGCAGGCTGATCCAGAGGGTGTTAAGTCACTGTGGGACAATGGCTGATGCTTTACATGGGAAAAGAAATTCAGCTTCAGCTACAGGAGTGCAAGACAAATTTCGCTGCATTTAGACATTCAAAGAATAAACAGGTCTTGAACTTTTTTTTCATTTTTGCAGCCCAGCTGAGGGGAAGATTATTCGTGAATAATATCTTAAATGTTGGTATAATCCTTACACAAAGCTATCATTTTGTTTTAGAAAATATTGAATCTACGTTTGATCATTGTATGCAACTTTTTGTCCGTTTTGGAGCTTGGCGTTATAAATCACCTATCCAGTTTTGGAAAAGAGTTCAGTTCTGCCTAATATCTCATTTTATGTTTCTTAGAAGAAGAAAAAAATAAGGGGTCGGAACGATGTAATGGTGAGTGTCTGATGACAATCTTCCCTAGGGGTGATCATAGCATTTCTGTCTGTATGTGCTGTTTAGATGCCTTGTGCATTCTGTTGACTACCAGAATGATTTCTTTAACACATTCTGATGTGAGGCCAATGAATGTCTGATTGTGCTGACCATTTTATTGATGCTAAAGGAAAAATTGAAGCAGCAGTCCTTGTATTAAAGCCATAACTCTCTCTAGGGCATTGCTCAGTGACAGGCAAAGAAGACTTATTCTCTCCTCACCCTTAAACAGATCAACCAGAATAAAATAATAACCTCTCATGTCAGCGAGCACTGACTGCAGCGTGACTTCATCAGTACGGTAGCAACCCACCCATTGATAAGAGCCTTCAAAGTCACATGCAGACCATTTCAGAGCATGAAGGCTTTTTTACTTCTTGATCTTTTTGCCATCTATAGTTGCAGTATAGACAGGAGCTGGATGTGAAATCTTAAAATGTGAGCTCATGACTTGACATGTTAACTGCTAAGCCACAGCCCTAAATGAATGTTATTTATCATGTTATAAGCAAGAAGGTTCTCAGATGAGTCATGGCTAAGTCAGGTGGCCATTTTTTGTGGATTCTGCATGTTCACACTATGATGTCATAGGTCCACTGAGTACTCCAGTTTCCCCCACAATCTAAAGACTGGTCCTACAGACAATGCTATGGGTTAGGTGAACTAGAGACTGCAGTAGGTGTATTAATACATGGTTACAGTCTGTACTTTCACCATGTAAGGCATGCTCCTGAATTAACATCCTTGTTACTCCTGGAATGGGGTATCTATAAGACAATCTCACATTAATAGCAAAAATACAGATCCAGGTTTCAGCCACAAACATCCTTAATACTGAATAGTAATTCAAAATACCTCTAGAACAATGTTCTCTCTCCGACAAAATCTCCATTTTGAGTGTGTTGTGGGTGTTTTTTTTTTTTTTTTTTTTTTTTTTTAAAGAATAGCTCTCCCAGATCAATTTTCAGGGTCTCAGGCAGTTTGATTCATGCTGTGCCCACAAATTAATTTTCCATAGGTCTCACTTTTAGTACTCCCTTGCTGCCTGTCAGCATAGAAAGCAAAAGAAGTACCTGTAGAACCTGACAGGTTTTCCATCCCCTGTTGGTCCCAGGCTGTGACTGATGTTGGGTTGTTTTATTATGTCACTATTTTGGCACAGCCCTTTGACTCCCCACCCTTGCAGGCTACCCCAGGCTCCGAGAAGTAAGAGGTGTGCGATCATATTTTATCCATAGATGGAGTAAGCTGATCCAGGCAGGGGCAGTAGAGCAATCTCACGCTTAATTAATGATGGGACTCCTCAGAGAGGTGTTGCCTCACACTTGATCTCTGGTAGAGGAGGGAGACTCTAGTGAGGGTGTGCATCCATTCGTCTCCAGCGAGGGCTGTTCACTGTGCCCCGGGCTGCTGTCTGCTCAATGATGCTTCTACACACTAGGGAACAACAGAAGCAAGAGGCATTGTAGCAGTGCTGACATAACTGAAGAGCACACTGAGCAGATACACACACAACCACACACTGTCTAGTAGTGGTAGCTGTTTTTTCAGAGAAGGTGCAATCAGCGCCCTTGACGGAGCCATAATAGGAGCATCAATACTAATAGCTGCAAGCAGTTGTGCAGCATACTCTGTTTTTGTAGATGTAGTTAGGGTGTCTCAGGGACTACTTACCTGAAGGTAGACGGCACATTCCCTCTGTTACCGCTCCTTCATCTTAGTTCTTGTCCTGCAAATCTAGTGCATTAGCTCACTTGTGACACATGACCCCTTGTCAAGAGTGAACATGAATGCTGCTTTAGTACTGAGGTGTTAGGGCACATACTGTATAAACTAGAGAAAGCTCTGATGGAGCATTTGATGGATAGTAAAGAGCAAGATGCATCTTTAGGATGTGGAAACAGAGAGTACAGTGAATTGGATTGCTGAAAGCTCAACTGAACCTACTTCTCTGAGATCCTCATCCATCAATGGATGTCTATGTCTAAGTTTGTTAAAGCAAAAGTTGCAAACATCAGAAGGCCACACCTTGTGTTTTGTTATCTTTGTAGCACACTGTTCTCATTGAAATCAGTGGATTTGTGGGATTCTATGACACAGCGTAATCTCTGGCATGTAGGCACCCTTAATCATTGCAATCAGACACCTGCAGACAGTTATGAAACACATGATGGTCTTTATTGGGTGTTGCATTATGCCAGATTCCAGCTCTAAGCATTCAATTTGTTTAGCTGTTTACGTCACCTCTCATCATCCGCCTCCAAACTGAATGACTAATTCCAGTGATTTCAGCTACATGCTGTTTTAACGATGTGTGAGTCACGGCTAAACCTGCAAGCCTCACCAGCATTAGATGCGTTAGATGACTACTCCATCACCACTGCATCAAATACATGCCTGTTGAGGATGTAGTCATTATCTGATTGTGCAAGTCTTGCATTTACAGGAAAGTAACACTAGGGAATTTTCATTTTCAGAATGGAAGACTGCGACTTACAGTTAATTACTCTAGTTAATGTAGCTGACAGGATACGGCTTGATTGTTTGCTGTTTAAGTGTGGGGGAGAAAGAGAGGCAAAATGTTGAGTATATAATGATGAGGGAGAAGGAAAAAAAGAGGGAAAATAATGTGAAAATGGAAACATAACACACTCACACACTCTCTCACAGATGTATTTTGGGGTTGTCCAGTGTCAAGCCAGTGGCTCAGCTGTTTTCTGAATAGTGTAGCTTTTTCTGTAACAAGCTTTGTTCCATCTCTGCCATGAGCTAATTCAAATATGCTTGCCTAAACAATCCACTCTGTACCTTTTTAAAGTCAGTGAATCTGTTTAAATTCTAGTGAATCCATTGAGATGGTTTATGTAAATGAACAGATATTTAAAAAATGGTTCACCAAATTGAGCTCTTGTATGGCATTGTAGGTAGTCTTTTTTTTTTTTTTTTTTTTTTTTTTTTTTGTGGAATATTTTATTAAATGGTATCATCTACAATCATGTCAACTCATTTTGAATCTAATGTAATAATATTGTTGGATAATTATGTATTTTATATAAGATATTGTTCCTGTAATTTCCACTTCAACTTTTATTTCTTTATAGAGCACATTTAATAACAATGTTGTTGCCCAAAGTGCTTCACAGTAATAGTTAAAACATATAAAAAGATTTCTCATGCCTAGCAAATGAAGGCATGACTATACAATCTTAGACACACACCCTCACACAACTATACAGTAAGATCAGTATAGAAGAAAATGAAAAAGAGAAAAAAAATAGTTCTGTGTAGTTAAAAACTTCAGTGTAGTTAGCTACTTTTTTAGTAGATAATAGTGAAGCTACGTACTTTTTAAAACAGTTGTTTACTGTTGTTTAATTATAAATCTGTAATTTAACACACATTTTAGGTTTTGCCAGAATTTGTTTTTTGTTTGACACTCAATATTGACTCCCATCATTGAATTAAATTTGACCACAAGCCACACAAAATGCTGAATCGGAATTTGAATAGAAATGACAGGCATTTTGTATCCCTGCCCACAGACAGTCAGATTGACAGTTATTGTAACGGTAGGTTTATCACATTGTATCGCATTATGTCTACTCTTTAAACAGCATTATGGTAAAAATGGAACACTATGGCAACAGCTTTCTTACCTGTAAGCAATGGCATTTTGCTTCGGAAGGGTTGGGGCGGAACTGACAGAACGGCATTTTCTTTTAGTTTTTTCCCCTTCGTTTGGCCTAAAACACTGTGTTTGTGGTCATCCAGTTTGAAATGTTAACTACAAACACAGGTTTTTCAGATTATCCTTTGTGGTGTTCTCTCCATATTTCTTTGCATCCTCTAGCCACTGCCTACAATGCACTGGATCCTTCACTGCAAACTGAGAATAACTTAGTCCTGCTAAACGTTTACTCTTTGAATTCTTGTACAAGGGAACAATACAAGTCAATCGCATTTTGACTAAAAGTTTGCTGAGAAGTATTATATTTTATGGAATATAATATACATACTGTATGTTTTCAGTGGTGTATAAAACCCTACATATAATGAACCGTTATGTTTTTATTACCTTAGAATGAGCCATTTCTATCTACATACACTGGCATTTTGCGCCGGGATATTTCATCACTATGTTGGTCTTCTTCTTTCTTGGTGTTTTTAAAAGCAGCTTACATTGTCACTACGGTGAATACACGCAAAGAAGAAGAAGAAGTAGTAGTAGTAGTAGTAGTAGTCATCTGGTTTATTAGAAGCAGAGACCGTTATTTGTTAGAAGTAAGAAGAAACCTCATTGCTTGATTGGCTACTCTCTGCTGTCTCAGCTGACTACATCTTTGTCCTGTGTCGGCCACCGTAGCTTCTCTATGTACTTCGAAAAGAAGGGGTGAGCGGTGGATTGAGCAATTCACAACCTCACCGCTAAATGCCACTAAAATTTAGACACTGCACCTTTAAGTTTTGCCGCAAAGTTTCATCAACGACTCTACAGTCTTTGTCAGACTCAAAACTTCAAACTTTAGCCACGAGGGAGACTCCACATCCATTCATCCACCGTGATTGGCTTCCCAAGAAAAACGTCACACAAAAATACAATGAGACCACCAGCGAAACAAAGAACCTGGGAAATCCCTCTCAAGCAAGGACCACGAAGGGAATCCCCATTCAAAGACACCAACAACAAATGCAAGTAACGCCTCTTTGCTGAACTGGTGCATTGATATAAAATTTAATAACCCTGCCTAAGAAACAATAGAAGGGTTAGAGTAATGATTGATGGTTTGTTTAGGTCAGGTTTTACAAAGTGCATACATTGCTAACTTGGGATTCCATCATTTCAATCCACATTCTTTCCTCACTTTCTTTCTTTCTGCAACTCATGTGAATGTGTGTATGTATGTGTTTGTGTTAGATCTTAGATTCATGTGTTAGAATGAAACTGGACAATTCATTTGCTCGGTTGTAAAATAAGTGACTCTTTCAAGATTCCCTATAAATTAGTTAATAATTCCCTTTGAGCTAAATTGACCTGTTTCCCTTACATCACTACGCTTTTTGAAGAGCTGCAGTATGTACATGGCCAAAGAATACTGAGTTGTAAGCTGTGAATTAGCATAAGTCATGCTAACTTTACACAGGTACATTAGATCAGTTTAATGGCCCATGAATTCATCTGCATGATGAAACCCCTTAGTGGAGGTTTCACAGGCATCTTTCACTTCAGAGCATTCTCATTCCTCTGCAATGCCATTTTATGATCTCAGGATGTAGCTGGTTCATAGGAACTCATTCTCACTACAAAACCTGTTTGTTGTCCCTGTAGCCAGAACCTTACTGTTCTATGCCTCTGCAGTGGCTGCCTGCAGATAGGTGAATGGCAGGAATACATTAGTATCATGTAAAGGTTAGCAGCAACAAGGTACTTGTTTGCGTGGTAATTTCACTTCACTCTCTTTTCCTCATGCTGCACACAGAGAAATCTATCTGGGTGCCTTGGGGTGGCTTGGTGGTCCCAATTATTTGAAGGTGGCAGATTGATGGGGGGCTTCTAGGGTGAAGGGCTCATTAGAAACAAGCATGCATGCAGGGGATGTAGGCGAACATGTGGCCTAGTAAAGCTGCAATTCCCTGCTCTGCATGAGTGTACACAATCGCTTCAGTCTATCTCAGCTCCCCTGACACTAAGACATTAATGAAAGATATAAACAAAAACAAATACTGACCCACAACACCAAGTCCAGTATAACAGTTTGTGTATAAAGTATTGGGGAAGCTACTTTGATACTGTAATTTTTCAAACTTTTAAAATTATTAAAGTTGTTAACTGTCAAGCTACCCTTTTATAAATGTAATCTAAACTAGAATCTACTAATAAAAAGTATTTAACTAATTTGAACCTGGTTGAAAAAAATCTCAAGAAATGGGCATGTAAAGCTGTGGAAAAGTGGGAGAGTAGAAGGTGGGAAAAGGGGAGACAACAACCAATAAAACACAGACCTACAACACACTCATTATACAAACATGAATATTAAAACATGACCACAGAGAAAAATATGAAAATATAACCCTATAAGACAACAAACTCCCAAGAACAAGGGAGAAACACGGAAGAACATTTGAAAGTTATTAATCATATTTTCCTTACATTTACAAGCACTACAGTCAAATAAAGGGCACACGTCAGTTTAACACAGAAAGAATTAAGGCATAGTTACTTTTGTCCATTGTTCTTTGAATTTTGAATCATTGTCTTCTGCGTATCAGAATAATTCCAAATGTCATCGCGTTCATGATCAGATGTAGGGCTGTATCAGTGTCCTTATTTGCACATTTATTTCAATTGAAGAATACATGATTAAATATATGCTTATACACGGTGCAGGTTCATGTTTAGAGCACTAGAGTAGGTGAAATATGTCCATAAAAACTTGAAACATGCTTACTCCAGTCAGCATATGATTGTTGCTCCGCGTCATGAGCATTGTTAAACTCATCTCGGCGTTCCACACAGAAACCGCTCTCATGCGCGCTCCTTGTTGTTGTTACATGTTGTTACATGTTGTTTGAATTCTCTGCTGTAATTGGATCTCATATGTAATACAGCAGAGTAAAAGAGTTAAAAGAGTTCATTCTCATGAATAAATGCAGAGAAGCACTTAGAACTGAATGACGTAGAATCGTGCCTCTCCAGCTCCAGCAGCCAATCATACACTCCGGAGGCACACTTCTACGTCAGATTCCGTGATTTCCATGATTCCGCTTCGACTTTGCTTTTCAACCCGGGAAAAACGAAATTGCTCAGAAAAATACAAAAATAACAAATTTCCACTTGTTGATTAAATTTATGTTTAAATTTAGTGTTTTCAGTGATGTGCAGCCTCTATCTGTTCACATCTCAGAAATGTGTTTTGGGGTTTCTTGACCCTTTAATATTTATTTATAAAGCTGTTCCTGAGCAGTACAACCCAAAAGTTTACTCGTGGACAGCTTGCTATACAAAGACAACTTACCACTGTGACACGTTTTGCAGGTTGGTTCCTATCGATCAGCTTGATCATCCATATTTTCAGAATCTGTGTCTGTTTACAAATGCTTTAGAAGCTTTGAAAGCTAAAGTTTGCAATTACGGTAAGGGGCGTTACATTTCCGACACGCTTGAGCTTTTAGGCCAATCACAATGCACTGGGTCAGCTGGCCAATCAGAGCACTCTGAGCTTTGTCAAGGATGGGCTTTGTAGAAATCAACGCGTTTCAAAAAGAATGGGAATTGAGGGGCTGCAATAATGTACAGTATGGGCATAATAAAAATTTTTTATCATTAATATTGACAGTGTCCTTCAGTTTTAGTATGGGCCTTTTTGTGGCCTCAGTTGGAATAGATGAAAGCCCCTTTGAGTTTAGACTCCCTGCAAGATCAGTATTCAAATCAGCACTGCTCACATTTAGCCACTCTAGCCAGCGAGACGATGACAGCAAGTATATAAGCAAAGGGTAAACACACTGCCATCTCATTCTGATGCAGTAATGAACCATCTCAAGAGTGATATATTATCTGAACGCAGCTGCTGTCTGGACAATGGTTTGGAAACTTGCGGATGTCAGCTTCAATCAGTTAATGAAAGAGAGGCTTTTTTCAACTAAAAGAGCATTTATGTTCATGTTCGGATTTACAGGTTGTGTTCTGAGTGTTTGTCTCAATGAAGGAAGATTAGATTTTGGTTGAAAAGTGATGGCTTTAAAAACAAGACTAGCATGGTCTACTTCATTTCATTGATTGGAAAAGAACATTTCAGATATTCTGCATTTTCTTGTCTTTTGTGTCCCTGAAAAGAAAGTGATATAG
Source organism: Hypophthalmichthys molitrix (assembly GCA_037950675.1). Taxonomy (NCBI): domain Eukaryota; kingdom Metazoa; phylum Chordata; class Actinopteri; order Cypriniformes; family Xenocyprididae; genus Hypophthalmichthys; species Hypophthalmichthys molitrix. Next base: position 10,420,548 of record CM075511.1, read on the forward strand.
GTTTAGAATGATATGAGGTTGAGTAAATAGTAAACTATTAATTTGAAGTCATATCTACAGTGACTTTAGCAGTTGATTTTTTCTGAGTGTTCCACAGTCATATGATCATCTGCTCATCCTTCTATTTTGTGTCTCAAATCTCAAATTGATTACCCAGAGTTCAGTGTCAGCAGAGAAATCTGTCTGATCTCTTCTTCTGGGATAATGGACTTCTCTATAATCCTTGTGAATCACAATCCTCTGTGTCCTCTGCCCATCTCGGCCCTTTCTCTGTCCTGTGGGTCTCCGTCCAGACTTCCCTTTGCATCTCTATTACACACAGAGCCACACACAGTAACTGGATGCTTCATTTTTTCCCGTCCTGATCTAGGGCTGTAATTGAAACATCCTGTTGGGCTCGTGTCGCTCTCTAATTTTAGACAGCGAGTCTCAGCGCGACAAGGGTAGTTCTGTAGGACTGTTTGTCACCACTTCTCTGATGACCTTGCACACTGCGGCAGGGGAGTGATTAAAGATCAAGGCCAAAGACCATTTCCTTTGCCCTGGAAGATAAATGGCCCTGTTTGAAACTGCCTGCAACGGCTTGGAACAATTAGAGTGTGCTGAGGGGATGCAGGCGTGTACTGTGTATGAAAGAAGGTGCACAAATACACTTAAAACCAATTTTATTTTTCTTTCACTTTTGCACTCCACTACCTAGGTGGAATTAATGATATCCTGGTCATGTTATTAAACAATGAACATGAGTGCACAGGCATTGCACAACACAGTGTCATTACAATTATTTTACATTTTGGCAAATTGATATGACTTGATATCAATTGTACAACCAAAATTTATATTTTTTCACACGACCTGCTCACGCCCCACTGAGGTGGGGTTAGGGGAGCAGCTTAATGCCTACTGTTTATTTCAAATGGTACATTTTCCTGCTCTGTACAAATTTGTTTGTTAATTTAAATGTGTAACAGCATTAGAAAATAAGAAAATAAGCTACAATATATTTTGCTGTTTTGTTTCTTATGTTTTTGTGGAGTTGGAATTTCATGAATGCCCCCACCTAGAGTAGTACTAAGGAAATTGCAGGTATTAATTCTGGCTCTTCCATCCAGAAAGCAGAAAGTAATATTGACTTTAGAAGATGAATGCATCATGACCACACTCCACAAATATCAATTATTAGATCTTATCCAGGCAAAAAAATATGTTTAGGGTTGAGGAATGAAGAATGAATTCTGCAATGCCCCTGATTTATTTTCATTTATTTACTTTTATCAAGTACACAGTTTCGTTGGAACCAGAGAACATTGTTTAGGCTCCTAAAGGATACGATACAATGCTTCATCATGTCTACCATGCAGTGTTACATATTCAAACTCCTGTAGGACACTCAGTGAAGGTGACATTAGCCAGACAACAACGCATATCATTCTGATCTTGCTTTTTCTTCCGACCGTCCCAGAAGACAGGTTTGAGCAGAAAGAATTGTGGCAGGCCTTTGACAGGGATACAGCCTGACGCCATTGATTCTTTGTAATACAAGCTTTTCTTGTGTCCGTCTGTCAAAACCAAGATCTGACACGATAATGCAGATCAGAAGTGACCCGATCGAAACAAGCGCTTCCGGCGCTGAGATTGCTATCTTGTTGAGAATTACAGAGCAGTAGAGTGAGAATGGATATTTGTTTCTGGAATTTTTCAGATTGTAGAGGTAAAAGTGAACATTTGAAACAGACGCTCTGCAGCCTGAATAAGTCGAGGAAATGAGGCACAAGAGTGTCTGGCTATTCACAATGCTATATCCTCCACCCACTCATCATCCTGGGCTTTGGCTTCTAGTAGACACAGGCGTTAAAGAAATAGCTGAATATTTTGACGCACTGATGACACTGTACTCACCAGGGTGCTCCTATTACAGGCTATTACAGCTATTAGAGATGACATGACCTCTTTGCCATGGCGTTACACAAACTTTATCACTTCGGCATGCTCCGAACATTCTAGAACACCTTGAGTCTAGTCCCTCACGACTTCATTGGCTCTGCGAGAGAATGGGGAAATGCATGGAGAATGATTTCCACACAAGAAAGGGAATATTCTGCTCCCAAAATAAGTTTTTGTATGGCATGGAGATTTTGTGACAAAATTGGATTAGCCAGCTGTGAAATCGTTTTTTGTAAAATACGCCAGCTAGGGACTGTAGATTTGATGTCACTGCGAAAACAGACTCATCATTGTCAAACATGCTGTAAATTCTATGTAACTCCCTGACACCTTCCCATTTCATTTCCGTTTTGGAAGAATTTTGTTGTAAATGTGAGCAATGCAGATGTTCTCAGGAGGTAGTCTGAACTAAGTTTGCCTTATGCCCATGAAGCGTTCCCTTTACATTTGAATGCAAAACTCTGCAGGTTCACTTTCTTTTGACATTGTCTAATTATTCCAAATGTGCTTTACAACATGTAATGACATTGGGGCTATCTATTTATATCTTATGTTATAGTATAGTATTATTTTATTTATATATGAATTATTGCTGTTCACTACAATACTCAATACCAATACTCACCACAATGTCTTGAAACTTGTGACGATGAATACCTGTATTCTCTTGGGAATGCATCCACATTTGAATTCTCCATTCCAACGTTTTTTTCTCAGGAGCATTTTGCGCACACATATACAGTTTTTTTTTTTTTTTTTTTTTTTTTTTTGATGTAGGATTTTTCGCGTTTCACGTTCAGATTGACTGAGCACAATTATGTTCGATGAATATACATTTTTAATTTTCAGTGAAGACCTTAAGCATTGATTACCACAATGCATATTTTTGCATGGGGATAATTATTTGAAAGTCATTTATTGAGCCAATATGTGATGAATAGTATTTTCTTTGGATACTTTTTTACTCTTACTCAAGTAATTATTATTTTACTTCTACTTGAGTAATTATTTCTATACAGTAAGTATGAGTACTTTTATGATGCACAGAGTTGCTGCATCTGTTTTAAATCAATCACTTATGATGTTACCATTTCAGCTAAACTGTAGACTTGTACATTAACACAAAATTGTTTTTAATAAATTATTGTTAAGTATACACTTTACTTGCACACAATATGATTTGTTGTCCTGCAGCTTGAGTAGTTCTCCTTAGGCAATCTGGAATTGATTTTGTATTGCTCTCATATTTTAGCTGTGGTCACAGACAGTAGATGGGACATTAGTGGCATCTCTATGGGACTCTAGCAGAAAACCATTTCAGAGATGTTATGGTCTGGACTAGCCTGTCCTCTGACACCACTTCTGCAGCTGGTCATGCACAAACACATCTGTCAAGTCTCTTCTGTGATTTCACACTCCGGGAAACTGTAGTGAACAGCAGTGAGGAACTGTAGGGGGTCAGGACCCTCTGGTCTTGAGGAGGTCCTTCAATGCCACATCTGCTGGTAATGTGACTGCAGCACGTCTATATTACAGTAACTGTCACTTGGCTGGATCAGTCTGCTGTTATCCAGCACCATTATAACAGCACCATGCCAGTTTATTTGAGGATGAATTTCCATGCTGGTCCTGGCTGATCTGCAAACCTGCAAAACAGAGCAGGTGAAGCTCACTGATCAGCACAATCATCTGTTGAAAAAGAGTTTTTTTTTAAAACAAACACTGGTGTTAGATTATGGCTCCTGAGGCGTGCCTCATCCCAGTCATCTTGATTGGCAATTGAATGAACAATCTCAACGCTGAGGGAGAGTATAAAGTCTCATTTTATTTAACAGAAAAGAGAGAATATATAGAAAGAGTACAAGGGGTGTAGTATAGGTTCAACCAATGAGAGAGAGAATACATCATATAGCTCATGGTATAGGAATATGATACATATAGAAAAACAAGTCTAAATATGGTCATCTCCCGGTCAGGTACCCATGCTTTCCTGGGGATCCAGAAGACCCTCTCCTATACTTGCAATACAAAAGTAGGGACCATTCCCTGTCTCCCTTTCAATCCTAGTAGAACCTTGTTCCTTATATGGAAATGGTTCCGGTACATAAAGAAAACCAGATGTTATAGTATAGAATACAGCTTCAATAAAGGACAAAATACCCTCTGTCTACCTTCCTTCAATGCTGAGACCAACATAAAATCTTTCAACTGGTCAAACACTAGCCCTAATATCAGACAGAAATCAGTTACTTTTGAAACAAAAGATGTCACCTTAAATTCTAGCCTTATGTGCTTGAACACAGTGCAAAAACTACAGCTGACTGCCAACTAGCATGTGCATTCTGCAGGAAATAATTGTCTATATCAGCTGGTATCAATAGTCTATATTCATTTTTCAAAAAGGGAAATTAAACTAGGAATGCCACTATACAAACTGTAAACAAAGCAGCGCTTACTTACCATTTTGAAAATCAATCATGCTGATCACTTTCATCATTCCAGGCTACTCATGTTGTTATGAAAGTATTAGCGTATTGGAATGCTCATGTATAATGTAAAATTTGAACAGTCTTCTGTCTGTGCCGTCTTGACTTCATCGCTTTCATCACTTTAGCTTTTGAATCAAGTGAACTCCCATTGACGTGAGCCCGACTAGAGCTGGTGCATGTAACACAGTGCAAAAACAAGCACGACAGATGCTCACCGACAGCCAACCGTCTGCCTGGTGTGTCATGGCCATAAAACACCTCAAACCTAATCCTAAACCTCATCTTTACATAGTTTTACGTAAACTCACCCAACCTCCATCCCTAAATTCTAACCCCTACTTCCAATGGTCCTTCTAGTCCAAACTGCCAATCTCAATGATCAATCCAGATCCTGAGGCCAGATTCATGAAACATTCTTAATACAATTCTTCTTGACTGCTATATTACAGAAGCCCTCAACCGCATGGTAGAAAAAAAAAGAAAACTTGGTGAGGAGGGGGAAAAAAAGAAAACTTATCTTGTTATTTCAATATACGTCATTATTTTGAGATATTAAGTGGTTATTTCAACATAATAACTTGTTATTGTATATCAAGTTTGATAAAAGACACACAATTCAGTGGCGCAACAGTAGCATGTCGGCTTGCAGTTGCAGCTTTTACTACGATCGCCGCTGTTTCGAATCCGCCTTTTGCCGAGCTCGCTCATCTCTGTTTTCCCATCACATATCACATCAGAAAGGCATTTATTTTCAATAAAAATAATGTTCTAAAGATGGAAATAACCTGCCTAACGAGTGTTTAATAATATTAAAAGTATTTATTGGATTGGGTAGGGTTAGGGGAAAGTGTTGGGTGGGTTTTTATTCTCCCAATAAGGTAGCATCCATTTAATAATTTTAATAAATATAATCATCTGCAGTGCAAAATAGCTGTAGATGTTATTTACACTAAGTGAAAATACTGATACATTCTATTTACACTAAGTAGCAGCATTTTCTCTTTCGATATTAGCCACTAGAGGGCAGAATAAGACAGGGAATCAATTAAAGAACGCATTGTAGTCATGTTGACCTACTGTTACAAGTTGTTGCTCCAAAATCCCAGAGGTTTATCATGGGAATTTGCATTCATGCCAGGCATGCATTCATTCCAGGTTAACCTTTATTGAGGTTAAATTTATGTAGCCCATAGCCCATAGTAAATATAATCATTTACAGTGCTAAGAGCTGTAGATGCTATTTACACTAAGTGAAAATAGTGATACATCCTATTTACACCATGTAAAAGTAGCAGTTCTGTATTGGCAGATATTATTTGCACCTCAGTATTTTTGTATATTAACAGGATGCAATAATATCATTGAGTGCAAATGATTATATTTATTAAAATTATTAAATGGATGCTGCCTTATTGGGAGAATAAAAACCCACCCAACACCTTCCCCTAACCCTACCCAATAAGCACTTTTAATATTATTAAACACTTGTTCGCAGTTTATTTCCACTTTTTGAACATTATTTTCATTTTATTGAAAATGTATGTGATGGGAAAATAGAGAGGAGCGAGCTCGGCAAAAAGCGGATTCGTACCCACGGCGATCGCAATAATAAAAGCCAAAACTACAAGTTTTACTCGCTACTGTTGTGCCACTAAAAACACTGAATTTTATTCGTCCCTTTATAAACTTGAGTGACCCAACCAGACATTGGAGCTAGTGTAAATAGCGTTTTCCCTAACCCTGCCCAATAAATACTTTTAATATTATTAAACACTGGTTAGGCAGGTTATTTCCACTTTTAGAACATTATTTTTATTTTTATTGAAAATAAATGCCTTTCTGATGTGATATGTGATGAGAAAATAGAGAAGAGCGAGCTCGGCAAAAGGCGGATTCGAAACCACAGAGATCATAGTTAAAGCTGAGACTGTGAGCCATCATGTTACTGTTGCACCACTGAAGACATTGAATTGTGTGCGTCTTTTAATATCTCAAGAAAACGACTTAATATCTCGAAATAACAACCTATGTCGAAATAACGAGATACGTTTTCTTTTTTTTCCTCCCCACCATAAGTTTTCTTTTTCTTTTTTTCCTCCCCATGCGGTTCAAGGGCTTCCATACTATATTCGTCTTGTTTTCTAACTTACACAATAAAGTTACAAATATTTTGTATTCCCAAAAACATTTCTTAAGAATGTTCTTATCTTTTTTTTCTTAAGATTGTTCAAAGGACAAATATTTCAATTTCAATTTCTGAAATGAATGTTCTTAAAAATAATCATAAATAATTAAAGATAGAATAACCTCCAACTGGTCTTAAATCCCCAAAGTTGTTTAATGAATGTATTGGCTTATTTCAAATATTTTACAAATATGAGTAGGCCTACTTGAGTAATCTGAAGTGACACCAATGATCGATAATGTGAACAATGATCAGCCATGAATATGCGTGATCTGGCTTTTTGCTGTAATAGCAAAGCCTGTTGTTTTCTTATTAAAAAAAAAACAAAAACAAAAAAACAGGTTCTTAAGAAAATATTTAAGAAGTTCTTAAGAATTTCTGACAAATTGCACTCAGAAGTATTCTTACAACCTTTTTAGAATTTATCTTAAGAAATTTCTTAACTTCTTAAGAAAATTTTCATGAATCCAGCCCCAGATCCAGTCCCAGTGCTTTGATTAGAATGCAAAGTTCAGAAACTTAAGCCTAATTCTTACCCTAAAATATAATTGATTGGTAGTAATATAATCCCACATGGATAAATCACATAAGATGACGGGGACTCTCGCATACCAGCATCCCAAACAATATATTTTGGTGGCCAGTTATTGTGGTAGCCTATTTTTAGCAGCCTGGCTTACTGCCATACTTATTTAAATGATTGTATACTCTATCAATGAAGAGAGTTTAAGATAATAATCTGTGCTAATTCCATTGAAAGTGTCTCTCACTCCAACTTTGAGTACGTTACTACAAATGTACTTCTCCAGACAACATCCTCTCCACTCTAGTACATAGGCGCTCCTCCAGGCTCCAGCCGAATTCTGTTTCATTAGCCTGTCAAACTCAATAATAGTTAAAGCTTGTCCTCTCACCCAGTACTGCAAACTCAATCAGTGCTATGATTTCATAACCCTTGCTTTGTGACAGGGCTTATTTTATCGAGGCACCGATCCACTCTGATTAACAGGCTGTGCGTGCATGTAGGGTGAAATACAACACTGCCAGAGTGTCTGGGCTGGGAGAGAGCGAGAAGGCGGGAACAAGTGTGTTCATATATCAAAATTGTGGGATAGAGGAAGGTGCTGATGGGCCAGCAGAAGGCAAGCATCCAGAGACATTGAATATCTGTGACAGCCCTCAAGAAGCTGGAGATGGTAGACGATGTATAAAGAGTCAGCCACCATAAATAAATCCAAATAGAAAAACAAACCTGACATTTCAGTCCCCAGTCTGCTGCCCTTGAGAAATAGAGGAGAAAAGTAAAATATAATGTTTGCTCCATGATCCTTTTTGTGTTGGTAGATTTGGCTTCACTTAAATGTTTGTTCTATTTGTTTTGTCTTCACATGCCTCTGGCTGATCCAGCAGACAACGGATGACATTGTGTCCTCCGCAGAATGTTCCAGCGATGACGAGGATCTGGAGGAGTGTGACGGGGGACACACAGGTGGGATGGGTGTGTTATGGTTGTGCTTGCTTAAACTTGGTCTCTCACTCTCTTATATTTGAGTTCTCCCTCTCAAAGCATCACCCCATGAGAACCCAGTGTAACTTCAAAAGTGGCACTAAAAGCCATTTTGTTCAAGCTCAGAGAAAAGGAATTAAAAGCATATATCTGTTGAGATATTCAGTGGTCCCAAAAAGTATTTGGATGCTTAAGTCACATTAAATGTCTGTATGCTGAATTGATGTGAATATAAAATATGAAAACAAATGGTATCTGCAAACAAATAATGCTAGATCTTTTCTTAGAACAAACTTCTCTTTTTTACCGCTTTTATGATAACTTTTAAGAAAAAGTCACTTAAATCCAACACATTAACTGTAGGCATATTCTACTAACGTCTGACTTTCAGAAAGTCTATGTTAATTATTTGCATTTAATTGAGGCTGTCATTAAAATGTTTGCACAATACATGAAATGCTGATTATTTATCAAATGAATCACTGTGAATTGCATATATTAATGTTGTAGGCAGATATATATTGCATAAACATATAAATATTTGCTCCCAAGGTATGATATTTTAGAGAAATTACATTATTGTGGCAGACGAAATTTGTACCAAATTAACTTTAAATTGACAGTCTTAGTTTAAATATGTTTTTCTTCATCTCAAACTGTATATCTTTTGTTTTATCATTTTGAAAAACATTATTGTTTGTATGAAAAGTGTTATTCTTTAAATATATGTTACTTGCTTTGATATTTTGTAATCTATTGTGCAGTGACATTCATACATTTTAAGGTGTGACTTAAGTGTTCAAATACTTTTCGGTACCACTGTTGTATTGAATCCAAAAAAATTTTCAGAATTTTTTCAGATGATATCATAATGGAATGAAAAGAATCAGGAAGCATTGGCCTGTTACAGAGTTACACTTGATTATGGGGCCGAACGTCACTAACATGGTTCTGTGTTTATACTAATTTTGTCCTCTCAGCAATCAACAGAGAGCCAAACTTTACAAAAAAAGTACAAAATTAGTATCAAACTCCATGTAGTTCACTCTGATGCTTCAAAATGTATCAGTCCTGTACACAATGGATTTCTTGCAGTGTGTGTGTGTGTGTGTGTATGTGTGTGTGTGTCTTTAACAGATGATACATTTTGAGATGTTTATAAATCAAATGAGAATAATGCTTTCAGCATAGAGATTTCTGATGTGTATCGGACTAACTGCAACAGAAACAACTCCTCCTTCCTGTTTGTTCCTTTGTTTCCTCATATTGAAGGCTTGCCTTAAAAACATCTAATAGAGAACAGATATCTTCGAATTTCTGTGCTCACCTTTCTCCACACATAGCTTCAGTTTCCTCAAGGTTAAACAAACATTTTGCACAGTATGAGTATGACATATTAATTGGTATGGTTTTGAAGAACTTGGGATTCACTGTATCAAACTTCTACTGCCAGCCATCACAGTATATAAAACCCTGCTGTTGATTTTAGTGTTTACAAGGCCATTATGAATGCAAGGGTTGTTTAGTTTATGAAAGTTCAGTGGTCTGCCTGCTGCCCTGTGATCACTGTGATTTTACCAAGTAAGAAATGTTCCTGGATCAACATATTTTGTTTATCCTGGAACAAAATTATTGTCTGAAAATTTAGGCCTAACCCTATCCCTACCCCTAAACTTAACCATGCCCATAACTTATCCCTAAAATCAGAGAGAAATGATGGGTGAATAGCACTGAGGAGCACCTAACCCTGGTTGTAAGCCTAAACTTGACATTAACTGTAAACTTGTCCCTCAAATCTGATTGTAATGTTGTTCCAGTGTACTTCATATTTGTGAATGTGTAAAATCACATTCACCTTCCTGTATTGGTAACTCTCAAATGAAGGTGGACATGATTTCACCAAGTACAACTGATATTGGACTGATATTTTGGAACAACATTCCAACCAACCAATCAGATTCGAGGGATAAGTTTGCAGTTTGTCAAGATAAGGCTTACAACCAGGGTTAGGTGGCTTCTACATCAGTGTTATGTTATATCATTTCCTGCTGATTTTAGGAATAAGTTATGGATGGGGTTAGGTTTAGGGTTTAGGGATAAGGTTAGGACTACATTTTCAGACAAGAATGTTGTTCCTGGATCAACAAAATATGTTGTGAACATATAAATATGATAAGTATAAATATATAAATAAGTCTTACTTGGCAAAATCATGGTCACCCTCAACCAAAAGGCCTTTAATTGCTTCAAAATGCCTTTGGAACACTAGGCCCTTGAATTTGGACCAGTTTTGTTAACCTCCCACTCCTAAATACACCAATTAAAACCGTGTATTGTTTGTTTGTATTTTCACTATCTATTGAGTGATAAAAACAACCTCCAGCAAAAGCAAAGTTTTGTTATCATCGTTTTTAAAATGTTGTCATACCTGTTTACCTGGCAGGCTAGGATCCATATGGTCTGTCATTACCTTTGACTTTACAGATGGCCCCAATTTATTTGTTTGTTAATTTTACAGTGCATTTCTCTCAAACTTACAAGGTCACTCTGCTCATTATACAAAGATTTACTCTGTGCAAGTTTTAAAACCTGATGGCAGACAGTTGTGCTTCAGATGAATTCTCCCTATCTCCGTTAAATCTAATACCAGCCCCAAGTCCTCTCAAATTCAGTGGCAACAGGAAGTATGCTAAGGGACAGTTCCAGTGTTACCTTTCATCTTTTCTCATCTGACATTTGGTACGAGTACACTTAGCCACAAACCACCACACTCATACGATTTCATGTTGACACAGAAATTCACATCATCAGTCTGACCTTCGCTTCAGATTTCGTGGACAGTTTGCATGATACTTTTCTGTTCTGTTCTGTTTCTGTTTTGGTTGAACCTTTTTCATGTAGAAAAACATCTTCCTACTGTATCCGCTCTTTGACATTCCATTCATGTGATTTTGGTTTATTTGCTGTATTTTCCAGCATTTTCTTTTTTTTTTTTTCCCCTTTTGGGGGGCTTTTTCTTTGATGTCCTCATCCTTCCATTTTCCAGGATTAAAGTTGATCCTCTTGTTTCATCTCATCTTTTGCCGCATGGAATTTTGGTGGTTGAAAAAAAAAAACTTAATGATTCTCTTCCTCATTTATGTTATGTTTTGTGCCATTAGGTTTAAAATTAAACATCCCCACATACTATACAACAGGAAATAAAAGGCAACAAAATCTTTTCTTGCCATCATATATTTTATTTATTATTTTTGCCTTGTTCAGGCAACCCCATTCTGTCTCAAGAAAGTTGTGTGTGAAAGAATGACCCCCCCCCCCAATCCCTGATCTCATCTTTATTTCTGTGCCTTTCTGCATAGACATGTCTGTTTGAATGCAGATGGCATAAAAAGACTTTTATTGCCACAAAGTATATCTGTTTTTCTATTCTATTTGTTGCTACTGATCAGTCACGTTTGTGGCATGCATTGATTGCAAACTAACCAATCCCCAGTGGGAGATCTCCATCATGACCCTTGCATGGAATTTATTGGCTCCATCTTGCGTGCTTCTCCACCCATGAGTTTGCTAATGGGCTGACCGTGTGTGCTGACGTGCATATCATCTGTCTATGTGCTGATGTCTTTGTCTTTGAGTGTTGAGTGTTCTGTCTGTTTGATGTCTTGCTGATGTCGTTTCTTGTATTTTTGCACAGTGTTCTGTGAAACTCTTGAACACTTTTGAACTGATGGGAATTCCACAAAAAGGCAAATTAAACATTTATGTAATGAACAGGGGTTACATTGGAATTACATGGTGAAACCCTAAAATCTTGTGGCGATTCTAGTGTTCTATATAGGCAAGGCATGACATAATGATAAATGATAAATTTTTTTAATTTTTTATCCTGGAACAACATTCAAATCAGCCAGATTTGAGGGACAAGTTTACAGATTATGTCAAGTTTAGGCTTAAAATCATGAATTGGGTTAGGGTTAGGTTTAGGGGTAGAGATATGGTTAGGACTAAATGTTCGTAGAGAAACGTTGTTTGACCCAGGAACGAGTCTAACTCAGCAAAATCAGGACGTGCCAAAACGCTATTGCATTGCAACGCTACACATTCAAAGTGAATTATCCAGTGAGTGACACTATAATCATGTTTAGTTTTATGCAAAACAGATGAACGTAAATGTACGCTGGTGTACATATCGTGGCAGTTTGGAAATGAAATGTCCGGTGAGTGGTTACAAGTTTAAGGACATGAAACCTAACTGACCCTAAACCCTAAACTTAACCAACAGTTTTAACAAAAGCAAACATGAGGTAAAAACACATTTGCTGAAGCAACCATCGTAACTTGTGTTTCACAGAACTCGTACTCAATGTCAGAAAAGCAATACATATAAAACTAATTATGTGATGCAAATGTCTAAATGTATTAGTTTACAAATCATGCAATTTCATAAAAGTTTTTTTTTTTTTATGGTCATAATAGTATTGTGCAAGAAATCATGTAAAGTCTTTAGAGTAGAGGCACGTTTTTACAATGAGCCTATGTTGATAGAAATTATAGTTCTCTCTACATATTAAACTGGGATAGAAAAGTATTTTAACTTCCACAATTCAGCATTAAGGTATCCAATAAATAATGACATTCATGTTCTCACTAAATTATAGGAGTGAACTTTGCCTAAAGACTAAAAATAAACTCAAACTTGTGCACAAAAACAACTGACAGTTTCAACAATCCTTCATGTTTGAATCAAAAAGGGGGAAAAAGCTGCCAGTAGTGTAGTTCAAGAAGGAAGAGTCTTTTAAAGTAAAACTGAAGTTGTGTCTGTAGGATCCCTGAGGTTTCATCCTGATGTCACTGGCGCGGTTGATTAAGATGGAAAAACAGTCTTCAAAGCAAGACACCAGTCACAAGAATGTGAAAAGGAGCACAAAGAGCAGAGCAGGGGACCCTGAGGAACGGGTCACTGAACCACTGGCACAGGCTGAATTGTGGTGGCCCCGTTGGGCTGGCTATCACTTTGAAGCAGCTCTCGAATCAGTTAAAGGTTGTTTAGTTGACACATTTAGCTTAATGGCTATACAACAAATTGTGCAACAGACAGTGGTCACATGCCTCTGGCTAAGGATACCAGTTTAACACTTTGGGTTACATCAAGATATTATGAAATTTATGAAGAAGTAGCAGCAATCTGTGACACAAGCCAAAATATCCCTTAGAGAGACACTTATGCCCGGTTCAGACTACCCAATTTTACCCGATTTTGCCACAATCTGCTTGACGTAGGGTGTCGTGGGGATTTGTAAATGACAATGGGCGTCGGGACGAAAGATTCGATCATTTCAGCTAGTGTAGTGTGTCATAGTGGACGACAACTGATGCCACATCTACGATGCTTCACGACATCACAACAGAAAGACTATTTTTTTTTTCAGTCTTCCACGACGAGTTCTGTCACATGTAACACTGGCCAATAGGAGTGCAGAAGCCCTTTCTACATGCTTTCAAACATGCCAAAATGGCACCTTCTGTCGGTTGATAGTTCCACGTTCTCGATGACTGCACGCACGTGGTTAAAGATGGCAATCGATGAATAGTCGGGTAGCAACGTGTAGTCTGACATGTTTCTTGTGCACGACACAACAAGATTTTAGTAGTCAAAAACTTATAATCTGACACAGTGACTATTGTAACCAACAAAAATATTGTCTGAACCTGGCATTAAAAACACAAACTAGAGGAAACTTCCCCTACTGGGAAGGCCAAACTAAATGACCCCACACTAAGCCCCAGCTTAAAAATGTAAATTATGAAAAGTAATTACAAAAAGTATGACAGAAAAAAAAAAATACAGTTGTAATCATTATTAAATTTGTTGACTGCCAATTTATGAGCACAATTTACTGAAAAATAGCCATGTTTGAAATCTCAATTTATATATCATTAACTGTAATTAAGGAGGGCGGAGCTCAGCACTGGGTCATTTGCCCAATCCAAGTGCAATTTGATAGTTTGAGGAAACGTCATAAAGGTCTTTTTTGGATCACAAGATGCCCTGCTGCTGTAAAAACAACCCTTCAGCAGTTACGCTGCCTTCTCATTTTCCACGTTTTTCCGTTCTCATACTACTGATGAGTTATCAGAGGCTGAGGTGAGAAAACCACAATAGTCGCAGGCAGGGCACAATGCATGGCTGACACAAAAGGATTTGACTGTGGTGTGCTTTCTGAACCATGGGGGTCAGCTCACACATACTCTTCTTTTAGTGGATGAGGCAGGTTTAGCCCCACACACCTGCGGCATTCATCGCTGTTTGGCTAGACTCAGCGAAAACAAGATGGTCACGGAGTTTAGGCACGGATATCTGTTCCAAGGCCTCTTGGATTTGGTTGAGAGCACAAGAGAGAGCGCACTACTGTGAATGTCAGCTGTTATGGTTATTTCTTTCGTTTTGCATCCCCTCCACTCTAAAATATCTGAAATTCTATGGTGGGGACATTTTTAGAGAGCATTATCAGCTGAGAAAGAGGGTGGCCCTTCACATTTGTTTACAAGAATTAATTCCTGTAAGAAAATGCAGAGAACGCTACAATCTAGCTGAGCTGGAGGCTTAATGCAGTGTGGAAGTGTTTGCTATGTAATGGAGCTTAGCCCAAATAACATTTCCTACTATCTCCGCTCTGCAAAACAAATACAGTCCCCCTAAGACAAGCACAAAATGTTTGTGCTGAATTAAAACACTGTGAAAATTATCATTGCTTGTTGAAGTGCTAATGTTAGATTAAAGTATTTACTGAGACATGTCAGGGTCCTCTGTGGCGCTGTCTTTGTGCATGTGGTTTTAGTAGATGCCTTCATCTTGATTGAATCTGATGCAGCTAATAAATTCACCCATTTAGCTCAGGACGAACTAGGGAATCAGTGAAACTTGATAAACAAAGCTGTGATAAGGCAACCCTTTTGCTAATTGCTATTCTAGTTTCAGTTGTTAAACTAATTTATATTAGGTTTTCGTAGGTTTAATAAAAATTGTCCACTTGTTTTCAGTCATTAAACTGTATGCCACCCTGCTCACCAGATAATCATTAACGGTATCAAACATTAAAAAAAAACCATGCTGACCATCCACATAAGATAATAATCTCTCTCATGTCCTACATACAAAAAAAAAAAAACATGTTTATTTAAATGGATTCTTCTTTATCTGTTAGATGCATCTCAAATAGATGTTTTCTGTCTTTTAAGGATGCTACTTTGTGGAATTCCCAGTCTTTACTGTCATTTATGTTGAGCGAACGGCTGTTGGATATGCAATGATTTCTGCAGAATATTTCGGTTCTTAATTGGCTTAATGCATTCAGGATGAACGTTATGTTCAAATGGTCATAAGATCAATGAGGTCTTTATCTCCGTAGTTAGATTGAGATTTGGTCGGTTCATCTGTTTGATTCAATTTTGTATCCCACAGCCTTTAGCCCATGGGTTTCTCAATATCTTGTAACCCTGTTCTCAGCCCTCCTAATCCCAGCTTGCAGTGCTGTGATTCTACTTTCCCTAAATGCAACTTGTTAAAAAGCATGATTTCACCTTACAGTGAAAATCTAAAAAAAAAAAAAAAAAAAAAAAAGAAGAAGAAGAAGAAGAAGAAGAGAAAAAAGTGATTTTCCTCCTTTTCCTGAAATACACTCCTGCTTTGTGCTGTCAAGCTACTAAAAAGAGATTTACAAAAGAAAACTAATAATGGTATTATTAGTTGTGAAGGTGGTGACGGTACATCGTCCCTCCTCTGTTTGGCTTCACTATGTGCTTTCTGATTATTTTAATCTTGATAGTGTGAGAGAATTTTAATTTCAGTTATTCCTATATGTTTTTATTGCTTTTTTTTGTTTATACATGTATACATATATATTGTCTGGTTTGTGTATATTTATATATGTATTTATATTTATATGTGTATATTTATATATGTTCTATATTGATTCTTGTTTAGTTTTTTTATCTTGATTAGCTTGATTAATTTGAGAACTTTGATACAGCCAGACGTATTTATATATATACACATAATTTTTATCAAGCAAAAAAAGAACAAGATGCTAATAATTCCTCACCACTATCTACTCCAAACATTCAGTCAATTAAAATTTTGGTCATCATTTTTCCCAGTGGAAATTTGACTTCTAAATTGTTGAAATCTAAATTCCGTAATTGAAACTTAATTGGACAGAAGTTGCAGCTTAGGGTCTGTATGAGTGTCAGTCTTGAGAGTTCTATATGATCTGGTAGATGGGCATGTATATGCTCATTGTTTGTATATCCCCATCCCTTCCTTACAGCCCAAAGCTCTATTGCCGCCCGACCGCTTCGTACCGCCCTTACATGGACATGGCAACTGACGTACACGTTCACTTCCATCTATGTCATTTCCTACCTAGTCTGTTCATAGGCCCCTCCCTCCCTCCTTCCCTTCCTCCCTCCTCCCCTCCTCCCCTCCTCCCCTCCTCCCCTCCTCTCCTCCTTCCCTCCTCTCTCTCTCTCTCTCTCCCTCCTCTTTCTCTCTCTCTTTCTCTCTCTCTCTCTCTCGACCCTCCCTGTCTCCTCTTAGCAATGGTACAGTATGTACAGTCATTCTATCGTTTAAGAATTAATGTTAAAAAAGAAAATATGTATCTGTAGATACTTCAAAGCAAAATTATCTTTAAAAAGAAAATGTACAGTTTTCTTTTGTAGAGAAAATGATTTATTTATCAAAAGAAAGAACAAATGAGCAGAATGGTGAAGTTATTTTTCATGTCATGGTGTGAATGTATGTGTCGTTGCCTCCCTGTACCATCTTGTCTAAGAAAAAATAAAATATATATATATATATATATATATATATGTATATATATATATATATATATATATATATATATATATATATATATGTATATATATAAAATTAGAGGATAAATTGATTGCATAATTAAATTTTTACAGATTAACCATACTTATCCCCAAGCATTCTTACACAACTTTCTTTTGTAATTTTTTTTCTTCCTGCCAAAATCATGCGGGCAATTTGTTGATGTAAGTCACAGAACTGTTGGTATGCTTCCACCTTTGGATGAACTGTTTAATAGGCTTATTATTTTCTCTTTTTTTATGTGCTTACTACTCTCTTTTTGACTCTGTGCATTTGGTTTGCGATTTTTTTTAGTGCTTTGCTCTAACCA
Organism: Hypophthalmichthys molitrix; assembly: GCA_037950675.1. Taxonomy (NCBI): domain Eukaryota; kingdom Metazoa; phylum Chordata; class Actinopteri; order Cypriniformes; family Xenocyprididae; genus Hypophthalmichthys; species Hypophthalmichthys molitrix. The sequence continues at coordinate 10,437,879 of CM075511.1, forward strand.
TTAACCAGTTGTTTGCATTGCTTTTCATTTTTCTTTCCTCTCCTTTTATTTCTTTTGGTCTGTTGTTTAAGACCTGTGTTGCCTTATAGTGCCCTAAGTTTGTAATTAGCAAAGCCACCTTGGCGTAAGTTTGAGCAGATTCAATCAACATCTGGATGTATCCCTTGTAACAATAAAAAAGGAAAGGACAAAGTTCTGTGTAAATTGTTTGTAAAAACATTGTATAAACACAACTTATTCAGTAAATCGTTCAAAATCCATTGATCAGTTGAGCTTAATGTAAAAGTTTACTTAAGAATGGGTTTTATGTTCTGTTTTTTCATGAAGCCCAATGTATGTATGTAATGTTTTCAACAATTAAAATGTCAACTTAAGCGATGAGAAACATATAACCTATAGTATGACATGAAGTGTTAACATATAAGAAGAAACATTCAGGTGTTGTTGAACTGTCATGCGACCTGTGCCATTGTGGCAATTTCATAAGAACTGTCAAAAGGCAATTGGCTTTCATCTCAAGTGTGACAGACTTGAAAGAGAAAAGTAATAAAGTGATTTTCTCTACAGTCTTGATAAGCCGCTCAGAAAATTAGAAATCTCAATACAATAATGGTATTTTTTGGGAGTGTTCCATATATTACACTCTTCGTTGGTCTTAGGTTCATTGATCAAACAGGATGCTTAGACATAAATTTCCTAAATGAATTCACAACGTGAGCAGTCACGCAAAACGGATCGGCTCAGTTTTGTACTCTCACCTCTCTACATATCTCAAGATGTAACAAAATTAAAGACTATGTTCACTAGTTTCACTTGTTTCAGGTGCTCTAAGTTGCAGGGGCGCAACAATTGCACAATAGGTGTTCTATGTAGAGGTCAGTTAAATATGCCAAAAAGAAAGCTCAAGACCCTGCATGTCCCTACAAGCCTTTTGATAAATTTACCTCGCATTTTCACATTTCTGTTCTTTTTTCTGTTCTTTCTTGATTTGTTTTAACCATTGGTTTTGATGGGTGTTTTTTGTCATGTTTCTTTCCAAATATTCTTGCTTTGCTTTAATTGGTTGTGTTTGCAAGCAGCCAAAGTATGAATGGACACTAATTTCCTTTCTTCTTCTTCTTCTTCCCAGGAGGGGAGTTAGTCATTCCTGTTCTAGTTGAGGATCCCATTGACATCCCCCCTGTTTCCACTCGAGCCCCTTTCATCCCCCTTCCCCCAACCCTTCACCCCGTCCTCACCATTATTAAGACCACCAAAGAGTCCCTGTCAATTGCCACCAAGGCGGGGGTACCTTGCTTGTCGGACCAAGGCAGCGATGATTGTGATGATGATGATGATGGTGATGATGATGATGGTGATGGCTTGGTGATATCGGGGTTTGGCTCTGGAGAGGCCTTCGACTCTAGCCTCCCCCCTACTGACGATGAAGATTTTTACACCACCTTCTCCCTGGTAACAGATAAGATCTTGACCACGTCGACTTACGAAGGTGGCTACAAAGCTCTCGCACCCAAGTGGGAAATAAAGGACTTTAAACCTAGCAAGGCCTCTGAGGTGGGCAGGACTACGACCATCCCGCCTCTGCCTGACCTCAGGAGCTCAGCAGCGTCACCCGTCACACACGCTCCTAAAATCCCAGCCGGGAAAATGAACAACCGTGAGATCAAACCCCAACCGGACATAGTGCTGCTACCACTCCCCACATCTTTCGACATGGATGGCACCAAACCGAGAGGGCCGTACGTCACCCAGCCCATGTTGCGCACCATCCCCAGTGTCCTGCCCACCCAGCCAGGTATCAGGAGAGTGCCCCCTGGTGCCTCAGAGGTAATACGTGAGTCCAGCAGCACTACAGGCATGGTGGTTGGTATCGTCTCTGCTGCCGCCCTGTGCATCCTCATCCTTCTCTATGCCATGTACAAATACAGGAACAGGGATGAGGGCTCCTATCAGGTAGATGAAACACGGAACTACATTAGTAATTCAGCACAGAATAATGGCACGGTAGTAAAAGACAAGCAGTCCAGCACTAAGAGTGCCAGCAACAAGAGACCCAAAGACAAGGACAAGGAATACTATGTTTAAAACAAAATCCAAATGACAAAAAAACAGAGACAGAACAACATCTGAAAAGAAAAAAAAAAAACTTGAACAGGAAACAGTGATTTTACACAAAAAGTCCTTTAAAAACTCAAACTCATTGAGTTATAATGAACCCATTTCCAAGTTCTGTGATTTGAAGCACACTAAAGCATATGGTAAGTGTAGGGAGAAGGCAAATAGGACTCTTGATACCTTATTTTCTGTCTGGTTGTGGGACAATGCCAGTGTAAAATATCTCATTGTTACATTGTTATCCCTCAAGTGACTTTCTAAGGTACAAAATCATTGATGTAAAAAAAAAAAAAAAAAAAAAAAAGCAACCCTTGTCCATTGTAACCCTGTACAAATCAACGATGATCATGGGTAAGGGTCATGATTTTGGGCATGCATGTGATGTGTGTGATGTAGTACTGATATCTTTGCAAAGAGGAGAACTAGAGGATGTTGTTTTGAAGATGCAAAGTGGGAAATTTTGCCATAAAACAGTACTTTTCTAACCCAAGCAGGAGAAGAAATGTTTCATTAAACAATGTTTTTTCATTAACATGCTCATTTTTCATTTGTTTCTGCTTTTATTTCTCATCCTTTTCTCTTCCAGTGTCTGTCAAGTGCTAACTTGCTTTAATATTCATATTCTGATTGAGCTCTGCCTTGTATAAACAGATTCAACTGAAAAGCATCCATCTATTACAAATGGAAAACAAGACATTCTACATTAAATTCCAGATTCCCCTTTCAGTTTTGACTGCTTAAGTCATTTGTTACACACATGCCTCAAATATGGAGCAACTGTGAGCAAAGCAATCTGTTGTCTGAAGGAGGGCTGAAATATGATTTGCGGAAGACAAATTCAATGTGAATGAGTGTATATTTCATGTTGTCACAGTCAACTGTGTCAAACAATAAATATGTTTACATATTTTATTACATCATAAATGTGGTACTTTGTAGCTCATTATTGTGCATAACAGTTGATTTTGAAATTTTCATACTTAGTACCAATTGAACAAACATCTAGTTTATTGTAGCTCATATAGTGAAGTCCAAATGTCTGAGCCCGCATTGAAAATCTAACATTCACAATGTAATATAAGACTGGAAATGAGCAGAAGTACATGTAACAAAGTAATGTTATGATGTAATAAATATAAATAGTTAAGGTTCTGCATTAATTTCTAAGTTGCTAATTAATGAACTACTTTGTCCAATTCCAAATCCGACAAAGGGTCCGATTTTCTTGCTTCTATTGATGTACACAAATTACGTTGGATAACATGGATGAGCTGGTCAAACTTGTGGAGTCCATGCTGCTATCGGTAAAGCAAAAGGGGATATACCAAAAGCTAAGACAATTAACTCTTGTCAACTCGACTAATTCTAACTTTTTACTCATATTACTGATGTACTTTATTATGACAAAAAAACAGATGCAACACAGATGCATTTTAACTCTGTGGTCTCAGGCGTTTGGACCCCACGCATAAAGTGTTATGAAAGATGATATTTTGTCTTGATGGTGTTACTGAGTCAGATGTGTGAGAAGACATCAACTGGTAGAAAACACCCTCCGCATAATCAAGGCTCCATGTTACTGGTTATTTTACAACTGGTTCTTGTATTTATTTAAACAAGATTACAAGAGCTCATATAATAAAGGTGGATAATGGATTGGATTCATACTGCCACCACATATCTGGAGTTCATGATTTTTTTTTTTTTTTTTTTTTTTTGTGACTCATTCTGTGTATTGATTATTTTCACCATGTTGCACTGTTGTCATGCAGTCTATAGTCTATATTGTTGCATTATTACCATTCGTGTTGGCAATTGTTGGAATTCCTCATCTTTTGCTCATGTGTATTCATTCTTTGTTTTTTCATCACATCACAGCACTCAGATTTGTCTTTAGTCATTTTGATTTTGTATTTTTTCAGTTCATCAGTTATTGTTCTCACTCTTGACAGCTTTGTCCAGCAATAAAATGTTCCCAGTTGTTTTCAATGCTAGTGTGAAATTTTCTGTTTCTTATCCCACATTTCTGCCACTGCCACTGGTTAATAACATCGCAAATTACCCAATTACAACAGAGTTTGATGTAAATATTTAGCAGCGTTGTCATGATTCCAATGATTGTGATTCCAAGTTTTTGAAAAATTGTGCTTATTAGTTGAATTCCTGGAGAGATATCCTACCCAAAATCCTAAGAAGAGATCTATCAATCTTTTGTTGTTACCATGAAAACAGAAATCACATCGAAAGAGCTCAGCAGTGACCGCCAACTCCCATAAAGCATTGCGAATGACACAGTTGTGTTGAGAATGTGTATGTTTGAAAATTTTGCAAAAACCTTAAATATGTTGTACTTTATATAATGTGGTCAATAGTTTTGTATTAGACCATAATTTCTGATTCAATTACACCATTCGCAATGCTTCATGAGTAGTGGGTAATGAGTGTCTCCCACTATAATTCATAATCATACCTTGTTCTTTCTTAATTAATGTCTTCATTCTTAAATACTTTTTATGATTGGAATTTTTATGGTTGAATAAATTGTAGAATTTCTGCATATTGAAAAAATCCCTATCGAGAAAACGAATGGCAAATATGGCAGCTAAAAAAGTGGATACTGTTTCCTCCCAGAGCAGAGCTTCTATACTTATAAAGGTAGTAGTATCATAAAACTGACTTTGGTCATTGAGAGAAAGTAGTGATCTCTCTCACATTAACAGGTTAAGTAACTTTAATTACATTACTCACACCACAGGTCAGCCCAATAGTCAGTAATACAATCAGTGTCTGTATTAGAGATTCAAGGTCTATTGTAAGCCTAAGCAACTTTGAAAAAACAGATTAATAGATTGCACAGTCATAAAAAAAAGTCTAAAACTCTCAATTTAGAAGTCTAAAAAAGTGGAAATGTGGCATTGGACAATTATATTCTTCTTCCTTTCATTATCTCCTGATTTATTTGACAGTCCCTCTGCATTATTAAATGATACATGGCTTGTGCATCATGTGAACTCAGTTATATGTGATCAGTGTTGTGGCTAATGTTGATGAATGAAATGAGAGCATGCAATCATCTTTCCTCATCATACTGCAGCTGGAGCCCAAATGGAGCATTTGATGAGCTCTCTTCGGCACTAATAAACATCAGTTTCGCAAGCGCTGGCCAAAATTGGGGAAGTCTGCAGTTATGAGCACTAAGCAATGACATTTCAGACTGATGAGTTTAACTAGAAATAGTTCACCCCAGAATGAAAATTCTGTTATTTAATCACCCTTGTGTTGTTCCAAACCTTAGTGCTGCTATTTTTTAATGTAATACATTTTACGTTATTACAGCCACTGCCATAACACGAGAGGGATAACACAAAGGCTCTGTCAAATAGGGAAATTTATTGAAATAATGTAATTTAAACAATGGGTGGGAGAAATTAGACAGGAAAATAAAGAGCTAAACACAATAGAGAGTGCAACTGGATGGCCGCTCAAGTTCCGCCTAGAGGGCAGGAAAATAATTCAATAAATACACATACAGGTGCATCTCAATAAATTAGAATATCATGAAAAAGTTTTTCTGTAATTTAATTAAAAAAGTAAAACAAATATATTCTAGATTTATTAGACATAAAGTAAAATATTTCCAGACCTTTTTGTTTTCATTTTGATGATTACAGCTTGCTGCTCATCAAAATAATATTATATTATTAAAATATTTAATTTCAAGTTCTATTAAATTACCATTCTCAGGGCATAAATACTGGGTTTAGGTCAGTAATCCCAACAGTAGACATGGGGAAGTCTACTGACTTGACAGTTCATCAAGACGATCATCAAGACCCTCTACAGTGAAGGCAAGCCACAGAGGGTCATTGCTGAAAGAGCTGGCTGTTCACAGAGTGCTGTGCCAAAGCATATTCATGGAAAGTTGACTGGAAGGAAAAGGTGTGGTAGGAAAAGGTGTACAAGTGAAAGGAATGACCGCAGTCTTGAGAAGATTGTCAGGCGAAGCCAATTTAAGAACTTAGGAGAGCTTGAAAAGGAGTGGACTGAAGCTGGAGTCAGTGCATCAAGAGCCACCGCACACAGACGTCTTCAGGAAATGGGCTACAACTGTCAAATTCCATGTACCAAGCCACTTCTGAACCAAAGACAACGTCAGAAGCGTCTCACCTGGGCTAAGGAGAAAAAGAACTGGACTGTTGCTCAGTGGTCCAAAGTCCTCTTTTCAGATGAAAGTAAATTTTGCATTTCATTTGGAAATCAAGGTCCCAGAGTCTGGAGGAAGAGTGGAGAGACACAGAAACCATGTTGCTTGAAGTCCAGTGTGAAGTTTCCAGAGTCAGTGATGATTTGGGCTGCCATGTCATCTTCTGGTGTTGGTCCACTGTGTTTTCTGAAGTCCACAGTCAACGCAGCCATCTACCAGGAAATTTTAGAGCACTTCATGCTTCCTTCTGCTGACAAGCTTTATGGAGATGCTGATTTCATCACCATAAGAAAGTACATTAATTAAAAGACACCTTTCCCAAAAACATACACCTTACCCACACACCTATCCCACACGGGACAGTACATCAGCTACCACGTCGTCTCGGCCTCTGACATGTTTAATGTCTAGGTCATATGGGCTAATGTCTAAGTCACACCGGGGCTAAAACTCCATTCTCTGGCTCTCTTATCAAACCAAATTTGTATCTTCTCTTGTGCTTTCTCAAGGTTTTGCTTGGGCAATTCACAGACTCGGTATAAACGTATATGAAATTGTGAATCATACTGAGGAAGTGCTGCTTACGTGCTCAAATGGCTCCGAAACCATGGGAATTGGATAAAGCGGTGTAGGGAACTACAGAAGTAAAATTAGCTCAAATGAAATAATTAATTTATAGGGAATTATAAAGAGTCATTTATTTACGAGCAAGCAACAGAATCTTCCAGCGTTCGTCTTCTCGGACCGTAATAAGCTCTTGTAGCGGATGTGAATATTCAACTATTGTGAAAACGCTAATTAATAGCTAAGTAACAGGATCGACAGTTTAAGACATTAAATCTTAGAAGCACATAATACAAGACACTTTCTATACAAATCTAAAAGAGACTTTATATATTCTAACACAAACTAATCTAACACAAACACACACATACACACACATTCATACGCATTGCAGTAAACAAAAGGAAATGAGAGAGAAAGAGTTTTAAGAGAGTGATATGATGAACAGGCAAAAATTTTCCTCATTCATTTAAATGCACCAGTTCAGTTAATAGAATCTGGAGGTACTTGCTTGAGTCGACTTTAAATGTGCATCTTCTCGTCGGAGTGCAGCGAAGGGTTTTCCAAGTCGATGATTTGTCTTTTCAGGTCCAGATGGTGGTTAGGTAAAAACCAATCACGTTTTAGCTTGCTGGAAAAATGAAAGGAAGTCTCTTTGTCGCTGGAGTTGAAGTTGAAGCGGCAAAAGTCGTTGGTTGAACTTTGCGGCAAAACTTAGAACACGAGACTCAACGGAAAAGAAAATTAAGTAAAAGAAAAGAAAAGTGAGTGAAAGTTGGATGGCTTGAATGAGCTGCTTGTCTGTTCTTCTTGTTACTCCATAGTTACTCTTTGTTCTGCTTACTCTGGTCACTGCTGACCGGTTCTTTTTTCTAGTGGTTTTCTCGTTCACTTCTAGTTCTTTGATTTGCGATATGACTATTTAAACTTAGGTGTTTGTCTCACCTCTGAGAGGAGTTTTGGCCAATCAGATATCGTCCTGTTTCAAAAGGTGGCTTTTCTCTGCCCCAATCATACATACAGGTGCTGGTCATATAATTAGAATATCATCAAAAAGTTGATTTATTTCACTAATTCCATTCAAAAAGTGAAACTTGTATATTATATTCATTCATTACACACAGACTAATATATTTCAAATGTTTATTTCTTTTAATTTTGATGATTATAACTGATCATAACGGATTTGAAAGAAAAATCCCAAATTCAGTATCTCAGAAAATTAGAATATTACTTAAGACCAATACGAAGAAAGGATTTTTAGAAATCTTGGCTAACTGAAAAGTATGAACATGAAAAGTATGAGCATGTACAGCACTCAATACTTAGTTGGGGCTCCTTTTGCCTGAATTACTGCAGCAATGCGGCATGGCATGGAGTCGATCAGTCTGTGGCACTGCTCAGGTGTCATAAGAGCCCAGGTTCCTCTGATAGTGGCCTTCAGCTCTTCTGCATTGTTGGGTCTGGCATATCGCATCTTCCTCTACACAATACCCCATAGATTTTCTATGGGGTTAAGGTCAGGCGAGTTTGCTGGCCAATTAAGAACAGGGATACCATGGTCCTTAAACCAGGTACTGGTAGCTTTGGCAGTGTGTGCAGGTGCCAAGTCCTGTTGGAAAGTGAAATCTGGTCTCCATAAAGTTGGTCAGCAGCAGGAAGCATGAAGTGCTCTAAAACTTTCTGGTATACGGCTGCGTTGACCTTGGACCTCAGAAAACACAGTGGACCAACACCAGCAGATGACATGCCACCCCAAACCATCACTGACTGTGGAAACTTTACACTGGACCTTAAGCAACATGGATTGTGTGCCTCTCCTCTCTTCCTCCAGACTCTGGGACCCTGATTTCCAAAGGAAATGCAAAATTTACTTTCATCAGAGAACATAACTTTGGACCACTCAGCAGCAGTCCAGTCCTTTTTGTCTTTAGCCCAGGCGAGACGCTTCTGACGCTGTCTGTTGTTCAAGAGTGGCTTGACACAAGGAATGCGACAGCTGAAACCCATGTCTTGCATACGTCTGTGCGTAGTGGTTCTTGAAGCACTAACTCCAGCTGCGGTCCACTCTTTGTGAATCTCCCCCACATTTTTGAATGGGTTTTGTTTCACAATCCTCTCCAGGGTGCAGTTATCCTTATTGCTTGTACACTTTTTCCTACCACATCTTTTCCTTCCCTTCGCCTTTCTGTTAATGTGCTTGGACACAGAGCTCTGTGAACAGCCAGTCTCTTTTGCAATGACCTTTTGTGTCTTGCCCTCCTTGTGTAAGGTGTCAATGGTCAGCAGTCTTCCCCATGATTGTGTAGCCTACAGAACTAGACTGAGAGACCATTTAAAGGCCTTTGCAGGTGTTTTGAGTTAATTAGCTGATTAGAGTGTGGCACCAGGTGTCTTCAATATTGAACCTTTTCACAATATTCTAATTTTCTGAGATACTGAATTTGGGATTTTCCTTAGTTGTCAGTTATAATCATCAAAATTAAAAGAAACAAACATTTGAAATATATCAGTCTGTGTGTAATGAATAAATATAATATACAAGTTTCACTTTTTGAATGTGAAATAAATCAACTTTTTGATGATATTCTAATTATATGACCAGCACCTGTAGGTGTTACCTCCGGTCTCTGCTTTGGCAGGGAGTACCGTTTTAGACATAATTTCTATTAAATGGAATATGATACACTTTTACACAGATTTCATTCAAGCCATGACTAGGAAGAGAGAAAGAGAATTCATACTTTCAGTCATTCAAGAGTTATCACATTTACATGAATTGTGGGTGTTCTAAAGAATAACTGGTTACAGGTAGTATTTGTGGACATGATGTAAAATGTATGCAGTTAAAAGATGTTTGATAAGTCCATTTAAAATTGTTTGGAACAATTTTGATGCAGTTTTAGTTTTTCTGTAAGTTAGGTCACTGAGAGAAACAAATGGTCTGCATTGTCTCTTTTCTCTTTTCTCTTTTCATCTGTATATCAAAGACTCTTTATCTTCTTGGTGACCATTTGTCACAAATAGCTTCAGTTGGTCACTTCTCCTTTTGTCAGGAAACATGGGTGCCATAAAAGTACTTGGCAAGGGTTTTCCTGTAGACGGACTGGAGCCAGAACTTAGATTCTGAATTAGAATTATGTTTTGAAAGAATCATCTGAATGATTAATTTATCTGGTTCATCCACGGTTCCTACAGCGGTGCAGGTTGAATAGTTTGATTGGGCTTTCCCACCATTTGGCAAACAGGACAAGTCTGACAAAAACGTGAAACATCTTTTCAAACCAGGCCAGTAAAAATGGTGCAAAATCCGGTCATGCGTTTTCACAACACCTAGATGACCAGCCAGACCATTATGTGCAAATCTTAAAATCATATCATGATAAACTACTGAAACTACAATTTGGCTGACTGTATTCCAGTCATCAGGAGATTTAGGGGACACCCACTTTCTCATCAAGATCTCATTTGCCTCTCATATGCCTGACCTTTGAGCAGCAATTAATTTATTGGGACACAAAGACAAATCAACACAATCTTTACCAGCACCCTTTTCAGCACTCACAAGAATCAGATCTACTTTTTCCTGTGGAGAAACTGAGAGCAGTTTAGTTAAATCAGGATTTGCAATAAACGTGTCGCATAAATCAAGTCACCATTATTTATATAGCACTTTTTACAATGCAGATTGTGTCAATGCAGCTTTACAGTGATAACTGGTATTTTGTTACAGTGCTTTGTTACGATTCAGGTAGCTATCATAAGTCCGATGGGATCGCAACATTCAAAATATTTATTCCAGTTCCATCCAGTAGAGGATCGTATTCATCATGCCGGTATGGCCACTGGCTGTCATGTCGATGAGGCCTTCACAATGGATGATCTAGTTGACTCAATCTCTGCTGATACTTCAGGGCTGCGTTGTGGTCATGTCAAGGCACAGATCCTCGATCTCACCTGGATACGGCCCGGATCCGGTTGACTACGGTAAACCTCGGGATAAACAGAGAGACTAATATTAGGAGAAGGATCTACCGCCTGCAGTTGATTTTGATATTCTAGGTATTATCAGCTGGCCTGAATTTTGAGATAGCCATAGACGTGAAGGACTATAATGCATGAGCTCGCTCAGGTACTGGGGAGCTAAACCATTCAGTTCTTTGTAAGTAATTAGCAAGATTTTAAAATCCATACGATGTTTAACAGGAAGCCAATGCAGTGTTGACAGACCTGGGCTAATATGGTCATACTTCCTAGTTCTAGTAAGAACTCTAGCTGCTGCATTTTGTACGAGCTGTAGTTTATTTATCAAGCGAGTGGAACAACCACCCAGTAGAGCGTTACAGTAATCTAGCCTTGAGGTCATGAACGCATGAACTAACTGTACTGCATTTTTCATTGAGAGCATATGTCATAGTTTAGATATATTTTTAAGATGGAAGAATGCGGTTTTACAGATGCTAGAAACATGGCTGACGACGAAGACTTAACAGAGCAGCCATCAAGTGTTAGACAGTATTCTAGGTTATTACGTGAAGAAGTTTTTGGTCCAAAAATTAGAATCTCTGTTTTTTCTGAATTTAGTAGTAGGAAATTACTGGACATCCAATTTTTTATATCAGCTATGCATTCCATTAATTTTGTGAATTGGTAAGTTTCGTCAGGGCACGAAGAAATATAGAGCTGAGTATCATCAGCGTAACAGTGAAAACTAACACCATGATATCTCCCAAGGGTAGCATGTACAGAGTGAAAAGCAACAGTCCTAGTACTGAGCCTTGCAGTACTCCATATTGAACTTGTGATTGATATCAGTTTGTAGTAGTAAACAAAGAGATGTCATAACGGTCAGATAAATATGATTTGAACCATGACAATGCAATTCCACTAATGCAAACATAATTTCCACTTCATCTGAAACAAAACGATCAGCAGACTTGGCCATAGAACGAGTAACTGCGCTCACAGAGAAAACATCAGGATACTTAAGTGCACAATCATCAGCACTAGCAACGAGCAGTACAGAGACAACTTCAGGTGATACACTAGCACAACTCCACATACTATTTCCAGCTAAATAATTTCCTAAAAATGAATGTTACATCTGGAACTGGCAGAGATGAATGGACATCCACTACCACGTCACCCGTCACCAATTCAGACTGCAAATGAATTCTGTGTAACGGAACCTCCATAACTCCCATTTCAATACCTCGAAATAGAGCACCGCTACCCGTGGCAGTCTCCTATGACAACGGCAATACCCCCTCCAAGATAAATGAAAGACTGGCACCCGTATCCCGAAGAATACGAACAGGCACAGGCTTATTCAAACTGGAAATGAACACAGTTCCACAATGCAGGAAAGGTCCATAACCAGTTTTAGTGAGACGAACATCACCATCAGACTTGGGCGTAATGCAGTCAAATTTCGGACTGGAATCAATGGAGATCAAACCAACAGATTTTGTATTTGACTTCTTTTTAAGAACAGGGCAGTTTGCAATTAAATGACCAGAGGCCTTGCAATAAAAGCAAACCTTATCACCAGTCAAAATGGTAGGCTTATTACTGAACGATTTATGATGCGACACAACAGGTAGAGCAACAGGAATTTTATCTCTTGGTTTTATGAACGTCTTTGAATTCATTTTAACGCATAAAGTCGCGTTCATCGGCCAAAGTAGCAGCCTTGTGGAGTGTGTCTGCTTTTTGCTCGTTCACATACGTAGCAAGAGCAGAAGGTACACAACTTTTAAATTCTTCCATAAGAATCAATTGTCTAAGTTGCTCTCTACTCTCGGCTGTTTGAGACCTGCACCAACGATCAAACAAAATTTCCTTTTCACGCGCAAACTCCACATAAGTCTGATTCGGAAGTTTCGTGTAGTGTCTAAAACGCTGTCTATATGCCTCCAGGACTAACTCGTAGGCTTTTAATATAGCAGCTTTAACGATTTTGTAATCAGCAGATTCTTCAATAGACAACGAAGCATATACTTCTTGAGCCTTACCGGTTATCACGCATTGCAAGAGCAACAACCAGACATTTTCAGGCCACTTTAAAGAAGCTGCAACTCTCTCGAAATTACAAAAATACTTCTCAACATCCTTCTCACAAAAAGGAGGGACCATCCTCCAATTTCGGCCAACATCAAAATTATCAGAGGTAGCAAGAGCCGCCTTAGAGCTCATCTCTAATTCCATTCGTTTCAGACCAAACTGATGATCAAGTTCACGCTTTCGCAGCTCTAATTTGGCACTCTAATTATTTTTCTTTAATTGCCAACTCTCTTAATCGAATAGCATTTTCACTTACTGAAGGATCAGCCTCTTCCTCCAAAACACTGGCATTTTCTAACTGCATTTGTAAAATGCCCAACTCAACCAGACAGCCCTTAATGACGTTTCGCAAAGTTTACTGCAAAGTCTTATACTTAGGAGCTATTTGGATTTTATAAGGCTCTGCAATTTGCAATAACTGCTCTTTTGTGCACGATAAAAGCAGTTCCTCAGAAGGAGACTCCCGAAATGTATCAACTACCGAAGTCATCAACGCACGTAGGCTACTCACAGAAATAATGAAATAATTTCATTACATGATTTTCACAAAACATTCATAAATGAATTAAACCACTAAATCATTTTCACAAATCCTAAATTTACCTGACTAAGCAAAACAAACTAAATTTGGCCACTACACGAAATTACCATAAATTATACTAATTAAGAACGAACTTAACAAGTTACCGATTTAAATTTACAAAGTGAATAACCAAAAGCGATCCCACAACACACACATATTTACCCCATTTAAACATCAAGTTAATTCCCTAGTCTTCAGTGGTGTTAAGACCGGGATACACTGCACGATTTTTGGCTGTCCCAGACGAAAGATTGCCATCGTGAAACAATCGCGGCGATTTCTGTGATCGTGGCTCTTAATCGGTGGTCCTGTGTCGTACAGTGAGAGAGGTTAAAAGACAGACGTTTTCCCCGGTCTTGTGACCAAAGATAGCCTACGATCATTTTCTGACAGTGTCAGAAATTCAGCATGATCATCGCACAGTGTGTTTGCTGCTACAACCTATGTCTACTGACCAGCCAATAAAAATGCAACATGAAATCAACGAGACATGGCGCTAAAACTTAAAACTGCTTACCTCAAGCTCTTTTCCCTTCTTCTTTCACCGCTTCCTTTTTATTTTTAGCAAACATAAAAACTACAACTGCCAAAGTGTGATTCAACATGGTGTTTTGTTTACCAGTAGCGCATGCTGATGACGTTTTATTCCTCTATAGAAACTTGCATCGTAGCCTACGATTCAACAGGTGTCATCCAGAGCCGTTAAATATGAGAGTTGCGACACTCTTTGATCTCGCCGCCACGCTGTCACGTGGTTCATGTAGCCCTCAATAGTTCCAAACAAATCCGCGCTGTCAACCAATTTGAATGGTTTTAAGCGGGACAGACAGCTGTAGCTATATTTGCAGCAATTTTCGGTAAATATTTACGCATAATATACATTGATTATTACACTGACACTTACATTACATACATATAATAGCCTTTTTTTCCTGGGGAGTGGCGGAAACACAGCATTAATCATTTTTGTGTTTAATTTTGGAGGTAAGAGGGGCTGCTCCCATAACGTAAAATACATTTACAGCAACGACTGTATTTGCAGCAATTTTTTCGGTAAATATTAATGCATAATATTGATTAAATATTGAATAAAATTGATTACTTATACGTTGACTACACTTCCAGTACTGTATTGTTGTATCTGGAGAGTAAGAAAGACGGCATTATCGTTAACAGTGTGGTCTGTTAAAATGTACAGGTAACTGGAGAGATGGTTAGTGAATTAACAAAGTTCCTAAATAAGATCCATAACATTAACATTTCTGTTAACTGGATTAATTTCAGTATGGCCTAAACATAGGCTAAACCGTCCTCAGAACACACACAAATACATACATACATATGTATGTAATATAATATATATATCATGCAAATAAAGCCCTTTGAATTAAGTTAATTTTTTGTGTGTTTAATTTTAGGGGGAAGGGGGGCTGTTCCCATAAGGTATACATTTACAGCATGTACTGTATATATTTTTCTCGTGCTTCTATGGTCATAATTACTAACATCCTAATGTTATGTTAAGATACATTCACATAAACATGCACAACAAGTGAATATCAGTGAATGAAGCTGCTCAGTTTAAGTCAAGAAAGAAGTTTGGTCAACAGTGAAAAATTTACAAGGCAAACAATTGCATTCAACAAAACTTTTAATTATATATAATATCCAGGGAGAGAGTAGGTAAGTTTTCCTGGAATGTTCTGTCTTCAAGGAAACTCATTCGACTTCCTACAGGGAGAGAAAGATGGCAGAAAACAGGCCAGAAAAGGAATACAAGTGTTCACAATAGCCATTACATTCTTCCAGCGCAGCTGTAGGATGATCTGGAGACCATACATTGATAACAAAAGCATTCAAACTCCACGCTATAAGTAATGCTATACTTGAATTTTTGGGTGAGAGCATTCCACTGCCAGAAGCAGACTGTGGGCCTGTTTCCACCTGGTATTAAGATGCGTTTTGGCTGATCGGATCACAAGTGGACGACATTAAATACAGGTGTAAACAGGGTCTAAAACAGTTTGAGTTTGTCCACTTTCAACCACTTTCAGGAGTAGTCCAAAATGCATTCGACCGGACTGCTTTCGTAGTGTAAACGCTCATGTGGTCGAATGTGTTCGAACAGCCACTAAAGACCGTCTACTCTCCGTCTACTGACCTAATGTGTAAACATTATGGGAAGCGCTCGAGCCAGACAGGATTTAAACTTTGTTGGCTGAAGACCCAATTTTAGTTTGAAGATGAAAAACGTACCAAGCACAATGTTTTCTCACCATTACTGATTTCTAACTCACACTCACAGCGTTCAGCTGGTCTCGTGGCTGTCAGAGCAGAAGCGAACACTGATGCTCTCAGTATGTTTTCCTGTCATCTCTTGGTGCGTTCATATGTAAACTGCTCAAGCTTATTTTGTCCATTAGATTGAAAGATCTAAAAACCCATACATTTACCCACTCCCTCGAAGAAATCAGGATAGAAGTGGTTGAAAGAGGACAAAAGAGATGGATTAAAACACCAGGTGTAAACGTGTATGCGTCTCCCTTGTCCACTTGTGATACGATCGACCAAAATGCATCTTAACTCCAGGTGGAAACAGGGCCTGTGTCAGAGTCCCAGAGGAGACCGGGTCTTGAGTCAAGTCAAACCTGTCGCTGCTGGACAGAACTGGGAGTTGTAAAGAAAGAGTAAACGGTGTTAAGGTTAATACATTGAAGGACAGATTAAATACACGTTTCCCAAACATTTTCACGAGGTTGACATTACAGACGTGAGAGCACACACCTACAGTTAGGTCCATAACTATTTGGACATTTGTCATGATTTCTGTTATTTTGGCTCTGTACTTCAGTACAGATTTTGAAATTAAATGAGAAAAAAATATATATTTATATACAAACCACTATTGTTATTCAAATTTTTATTCTTCCACACAATAACATTATGGAAGAAGCTGGGTGATTATTTTGCTCATCCAAGAAATTAAGCAAATAAGGGAAAAGATTTTTTTTTTTTTTTTTTTTTTTTTTTTTGCTGTCATAGAGGTATAAATTTAATGATGATTTAGCATTGAGGTCATAGTTTGTGGGGGTGTTTTTGCACTTGTTGCTTCATATCCAGATGTGTTTAATATTCTGGCCACCTCATGTATGTAAATAAGAAATCCATCTGAACACAATGTAGTGCAACGTCACCTTTAACTATGACCTCAGTATTGAATTTACACATTTCTGGCTGATTATAAACTCCATTAAAATAGAATTCCTGGCATAGCTGTTGTATTGAATTACATTAAATTATAAAGGTGTTCCTAATATAGTGGCCACTAAGTGTATGCAACCTCCTTACTGTGTTATTCTCTGGTACTTTAATGAACTGGCAACTAAGTGTTGCTAACATTAACAACAAATCTAATAACTGAAGATAAATGTTGTTTGACAACAAACTTGTAAATGTAAAGGTAAATGTAGCCCAACTGATGTCAGGTTATGGTAGCTAAAGTTAGTGAAGTCAAGTGTAGGTCACTTAAGCTAGCTGAAATTAGTCTAACTAACGTTATTATCTTCCAATAAACATTAACTAAAGCTGGTTACATAAAATACAACTACTGACTAGATTCATGAGAGGTCAGGTAATGCGTTCAAATGTCAAAAATGCAGTAATTTCATCAACTTACCAGCGAGTGAACTTCGAAATCACTGAAAATGAATGGGGTTCAGTGCTGGAACTATCAGTGTTTGGAACTATCGGCTGCTCCACGACACGCATTACTTCTGCATTCCAAAGTTCCTATGGAGGTCTATGGGAGTGTCGCAACTCTGTTTTTCAACGGCTCTGGTGTCATCATCGTACAGTCTATGCATGTCGTACCCAAGTTTAGTAGATCCATGTCACACAGTGTGATAAAGTAGTGATCTTATTGGATTGCTAAAATCGTGCAGTGTATCCAGGGCTTTAGGGGCTCGAGGCCACTTTAAACGCTGAAATCATTAACACCTGCGCACCGATCCCATTAACAAGATCAGCTGCAGGTGAACTGAAGCGTGCCTCCACTCCGAATAACCACTAAAGATAAAAAAGGCAAAATAAAGTGACAGGTTCAAACCTACCCGACGACTACAAAATAAATAGGGCAAATACTCACTTGGGATGCCAGTAGTTATGGTGAGTTCAAGTCCTCCTGGGAAGTTCGTAGTTACGAGGTGGGAAGTCGTGTTTACGATGGTAGGTGCGTTCAAGTCACTTTTGTCGGAATATAATGGCGGTGTGCCTTCTCTAAATGAATTACACAAAATAACAACACTTCTACTTCTAGAAAATGTAGAGCAAAGAATGTGCATTGGTTGTATGTTGCTTTTTTTTATGTTTTTAATTAATTTATGAAGCCATTGTAAACTTTATCGTTACATAATATATTGTTATATTATGATGCTATCGTATTTTTTGCTAGGAATCAGCTTACTTTGTTGTAAATAGAAAAGCCTGACAATGTCACTGCTAAATACCTATAAGTATTGTGGTATTTCGCCATGTTTCTCACTGACACGCCCCCAACTCGTTCAGATCGGGGCTTAAAGAAAATCCCGAGCTCCCCACTCGTATTTACGACATTGTGGTGGCGTTTATGTGCGTTCAGCTCGTAAACACGATCTACGACATGATTTGAACGCACCATTACTCACAACCGAAAAATAATCCAAACAATCACGACGAAGACATGGCCATATTCACCTGTTTTCTCCCACACTAAACAGCTGAAAAATATAATCAATTTTTTTAAACGAGCCCCCAATTATGTTACAGCCAGTGCCATAACACAAGAGAGGGATTACACAAAGGCTCGGTCAAATTTATTGAATGTAATTTAAACAGTGGGTGGGAGAAATTAGACAGGAAAATAAAGAGCAACTCCATGTCTGGACGGCCGCTCAAGTTCCGCCGCTGTGGCAACTTGGCTTCCTTTAAGCACACGACAATGGTCCACAGCTGTAAGGAGTCTGCTAAACAAGACAAAAGTAATTGCCTTTCCTGCCCCTAGAGGGCAGGCAAATAATTCAATAAATACACATACATATTACATGTAACAGACATGCACTATAGTGTATATTTCAATTGTTGTAAAGGCATATGATAGTAGGATTGGACATTTTTGTCATTGTTTTCCTTTTGGGTTTATTAATATACTATTAATATAATCACTATTCATGGAAAAAGAAACATCTAAACATCTAAGATTTTATCTAATTTTGAGTAATGTTGAGCAGTGCTGTTTAAGCTGCTTGAGATGAATCTTGAGAGTGAATCATCAGAAGTAAACTGAATTGCTTGTTAGCAGGTTAATTAACCAATCACATCCTATATACGAATATATACGACATAAACAATATTACAACTTACATTGGCACAAAAGGATGAAAATGCACAAGTGAACTTGACCATAGTCAGAATGTTTAACTCCACTTTTGGTGGAGTATCTCGGACACAGATCGGCAAGTGTTGTGCCGATCTGTGTCCGAGATATCTGACACCTGATGACAAACACAACTTGTGCATTCACTGCCTGGGTGAGGAGCACACGTGTTCAGTTCTCGAGGGATCTGTTTACATTCATTGTGAGCGTCTGCCTATGTGGACGCTCCACTCTTGCCTGTCAATCTTCTCGAGGGGAGAGGGACAGGCATCTGCACCTGGTGGTTCGGGTCCTTCTCATGCTGAGGCCGAGAGGGGACTCAAGTAGTGGGGCTTGCAGGTAGAGCTCGCCGAGAAGTTTGAGAAAGGCGTTTCTCTTTCTTGCGATTCGGTGGCTCACGAGAGCGATCTGCTCGATGTGGATGAAATTTCTCTGGCATCCTCTGGTTCAGCAGACAGTGCTCTTTTGGCTCCAAGCCACACTGAAGAGCAGATGATGGTTATTGAGGACAGTGAGAGTGTTTCATCTGAGCCCGCGTATGTTGAGTTGTTGAACGTTATGGAGCGCACCTCGGGCAGATTAAAACTGCCGTGGGCGCGAGCTCGGGAAAAAGCAGTTCGTGGGAGGCTAGACGAATGCTTTCTTTCTGGCCATACTCCTTCAACTCCTGTGAGCCTTCCATTCCTTCCCGATCTCCATTCTGAGATCGAGAAGTCATGGAAAAACCCTTATTCGGCCCGTATTCATCGGTCTGGGCATGCGAATTATGCCAATGACGAAGGGATACGCGAGCACAGATATGTGGATGAGAACTATCTCGTTGGTGGTGGAGCTTCATCTTTGAAGGCTCTGGCCCTGCCTACTAGATCACTGAAAACAACTTCACGGTTGAATGGCAGGGCATACACGGCTGCGGGTCAGGCTGGTGCTGCACTGCACACTATGGCAGTGCTTCAAGCATATCAGGCCGACCTGTTGAAAGATTTGGACCAGGGCCAGGGTCTTTCTCCTGATGTGGTGGGTGAGCTGCGCCGCACCACAGACCTGGCTCTCCGCGCCACCAAACAAACTGCTGCCGCGATCGGTCGATTGATGGCAGCGATGGTGGCAACGGAGAGACACCTGTGGGTGAACCTGGGCGACATCGGGGAGAAGGAGAAGGGTTTTCTCCTTGATGCGCCGGTCTCGCCGCTTGAGCTTTTCAGGACCTCCATCGAGGTGGTGGTTGGGAAGTTTAGGGAGGCAAGGGCACGCTCAGCAGCATTTAAATCCTGTATACCGCACCAGTCCGAATCTGCACCCAGGCAGCCAGGGGGACCTGGCCCGTCATGGTCTGAGGATCATAGACAGGACCAGAGGTCTAGTGTTGCCACTCGGAGCTCTTAGCGGGTGTTTTTCTTTAGAACAGTTTTATAGTATGGCAAGCTATTTTATCATCTAGCTGCCCTTTACTTCTGAAACCTCCTAACTATGTTGAGTTTCAGTTTAGTCCTTTTTTGTGTCTGGCCTCCGTTTCAGGTCCTTTCCCTTTAGGTTGCAGTGATGCGGTTCTGTCTGAACCTCCGCTCCCTTGAGCTCCAGTTCTTAACATGACCTATTTGGGTAGTGTTTTTTTTGTGTTTTTTTGCTCAGTCGAGCTTTGTGTTTGTCCTAGCGTCAGCCTTTTTCTTAGGCCACCTTGACATTCCTGAGTGTGTTGGCCCTCTCTGTTATTATATTTGGAGGGCCTCCACTCCCTGAGCTCTGGGCTGTTTCTCCTTCGTGTGTTGGTGCTTTTTTGGCCACTTTGGGTTTTTTTTATTTTTGCCAGCCTCCTTTCTTATGAGAGTTGTTAGGTTCAAACCGCTACCCCGCTGAGTGCTACCGTTTTTCTTTAGAACGTTTTTTCCTGGTAGGCGCCCAGGTTTTGTTTATTTAACTATATGGGTTTTAGCCTCCATTGAGCCTCAGTGAGGTCATGTTCAGAGGGTCGGCCCTCCACAGCAGTAGGTGTTGGCTGCTTCATTTTCAGCCTCCCTTGCTAGTCGCTCAGCTCATGTTTGCCTCCCCTCTCGTCAGGGTTGCCACTGGTCGGGTCCCGTCTTCTGCATTAGGCTAAGAATGCGAGTAGCAGGTCCTGCGGCCTCCTCTCCCTTATTCCTTTACTCCATTGCTACTGAATTTTAGCAATGTTTGAGTATGTGGTTCCCTTGTGGTGTTTAGCATTTAACTCAGTGACAAGCAGTGAGCTTTTGTTATTAGCCTCCCTGTGGTCGCTATAAGCTTGGTAGGCCTCCTCTCGCTTTCAAGAGTGTGCTTTTTGCTGAAGCCTCCGCTCTCTGAGCTTGGTAATCTCATTGCGAGTGGCCCCTTGATTTGTTTCAAGTTTTGGTTTGAATGGCCGGCCTCCTTGTGTTTCTCATGGCCGCTTTTCATCTGGAGCTAGCTCCTTTGAGTCTCTTTGGGATCCCCTGGATCCCTCTTTCTCTATTTTTCAAGCTTTATGCCCCATGCATGCTTTACACCTACACTGCTCGGGTCGAATGTGTTATTCTCCTTCCTTTGGTTTTAGAGTTTGCTCCCCTAGAGCTCTAGCATTGGCCCACGGCCGTGTTTTTGGGGAATAGCAGGCCCTTCTTGAGGCCTCCTCGCCATTCTGGTAGCGTTATGTTGTGCTCCCCTCATTGAAGGGTTGATGGGCGATATGCTGAGCACATGGCTCGTGTTTGCTGTGCGAACGAGTACTCCAAGCCTGCAATACTTATTCTCACATCTAAGTAGTTGGCTCCTCAGAGCCTCCTTGGGTGCGTTATCTAGATGTTGTAGGTTTCTTTTCCTATTCCCCTGGCTTAGTTAGAGTATCCTGCTTCCAGAGTCCTTTGGTTTCACTCTGTAGTTCCTAGGTTGAGTAGATTGCTCCCCTTTTTCAGGGTTTTGGGCAATTTGCTGAGCTCTACTCCCAGGGATGCCCATCTCTGGTCCAGTGAGTCGGTACTGCCTTTTTGCAATCCTTTTCCTCAGAGAGGAAGAAACCTGTGAAGTTTTTAGAGATTCTGTTCTTTCAGACAGGTTGCTGGCCTGACTAGCCCTTGTCTGGGCCGGTTTGGCCTCCCTGGTGCCTTCGGGGTTGACTTTTGTCCCCCTAGTAAGTGACCAGAGTCCTCTCGGTACACTGGCCATTCTCCCTTAAAGGAACTCCTTCTTCTGAAGCTGTTGGTTCCATGCCTTTGAGCAGCCTTGGCAGGCTTTCACTCTGTGGAGGCCTCTTTGAGGCTTTTTAGCTTGGGCAGTGGCCATAGGGAGTTATGCCACTGACAGCCTGTGACCAGGGGTTGAGTGCTTTGCTCTCTTCTCAGCCATTTTTGGCATGCACTCCCCTCAGCATGGCGGTGTGGGTATTCCCTTCCCCATATGCATTCTAGGACACAGTGCGAGTTCCCTTTCGAAAGGGAAAGTCTCGGGTTACGACTGCGTCTCATTGCCATGCCTCTGGCCTGCCTGCTACAGTCACTTCTGATGAATAGTGGATGACATATTCTCTAGGCGCCTCTTATATACTGTCTGGTTGCACTAGTATGTCGTCATAGGCTGTCGCCGGCCAATAGGATTGGCGTGATTCCACTTTCACTTTAGACATCTGTCACGCAAGGGCGTTCCCCATATGCATTCTAGGACGCAGTGTCTCGTTTCCTGTTCTCAGGGAACCAGGGTTACAGTCATTGGCATTTACAAAGTTACTGAATGTTGCAGAATGTCTGTTGGGGAGTATCAGTGTAATTGGCAAATATTAAGCAGACAGTCTTACTCTAATGAGAGGTAGTTGACTTGTAGGTGCAACAGTGATAAAGTAGATAATTAGTAGGAATGTCTAAAGAGGACCATTAAAATAAAGTGTTACCCAACATTATTACAATAGTGTTCTAAGATTGGGTAAAATTTTCACATGCAAAACTGCAACAATTATCATCCTTGATTCTCAAATGATTAAAAAATTGTAATTAAAAGGAAAGGTGATGTGACAGTGGTAAACATGGCTCTGTCCGAACTTTTCTGGAGTGTGTTGCAGCCATCAAAATCTAAATTTGTTAATACTTACAAAATACAATAAAGTTGTTCAGTGAAAACATTGGAAATCTTTTCTTTGTACTTTTGTCAGTTAAATAGAGGTTTGAGAGAATTAACAAATCACAGATTCTTGATTTTATTGCATTTTACAAAATGTCCCAACTTTTCTGGAAATGGGGTTTGTATTAATTTTCCATAAATATGCCTATGTTAAGTACATCATTCATAAATAAGAGTTCGTATGACACCTGTCATGTCACTGTTATTCTTCTGCATAGACCACACTGTTTTTCCCTTCATTTGCTTGAAAAACAAATCCTTGTCACCAAAAAATGTCTTATTTCTCTCATGATGACGTGTTAGAGAAGAAACGAGGAGCAGAATGACTCCAAGTCATCAGCAGAATCATAACGATGCTCGTTCTGTATGGGCAGACGCCATTAGTGGAATGTCTATGTATTGAGACAATCAATTGTTTTTAGAGACTAATGTCTTTTGCATGAACGATTGACCACCATTGTGATAATAGTTTATGTATAGCCTCCAAACGATTGCCTTTGGAGGCCAATTGCTTTCTGAATCAATCATCAGTATAGTAGTATTGTTTATGATAGCCTAGCAATGTTGTGTCTGTTTATATGTATGGATACATGATTGTTCTGTAAATGACAATCAACGTACTTTCCATGTATGGAGACAAAAACTGTTTAAAGGTTGTAAAAAGGTCTCTCTTTTTCTTTCTTTCTTTTGTATACAGCTAGGTTTTGTGTAAATTTAGTAATGAAAACACTAAAATCGTGTGCACAGATTTAAAGTTTTTTTTATATATATATAAAAACACCAACTTTTAACATCATGAAAATGTTTGTAATTATTTTTCAATTTTAAAGAATGATTTAGTATGTGGTACATGTAAAAGTAACTGTAACAGCTTTCTCTAGCCCTCAGATCATTTTTGTTACCAAGAGGCACTTTGGAGCTCCAAGTGGCCATTTTTGAAAAAGGCTAGTGGAGAAAAAAACCTTGCAGGAACCTAATTTTTTGATATTTCATTCCTCAAACATAACTTCTTAAGACTTGCGGCTTTGGGCCCAGTAAATTTCTAGCTTTCGCAGGCATCTTTATCATCATTATTACTTTTTAATGACAAAAAGATGGTATGCAAAAAAAAAAAAAAAAAAAACATCTTCATTCCATTAAACTTCAGCTTGTCTAACTTTTTCTTTTATTTATTTATTTATTGTAATATTATTTCAGAATAAATATATAGAAAAAAAGCTCAAATGATACTTGACTTTCAAATGATACCACAAAGCTCATACTCCAAATGGTTTAGGAAAGACAACCATTTGGGTTTCCTATTTGAAATGGAATAACAAGAAATGAACAGACTCGTTTATTCGTATTTCCATTTATTTTAACGAAAAATGAGATTTTGGCCCGATTTCTAATGTTTTGTTCATGGTTTACAAATCAGTTTATGGCTTTGATATTTCACTTCCGCATGTGGGCAGCGCTGAAACGGCCCTTTCATATTTTGTCTTCAGTATGGCCATAATTCTGTCCGGCAAAATAAGAGTCAGTACCGCACACTGTCAAATCCCACTTTAATAAGCTTTTGTCGCCACGCGAACCACCACTCACTGACATTTGAAGCAGAAATATGTTGCTGGGCACATAATTAGTGCTGCTGCGAAAACTCTAACAACACTTGAGAGATGGCAAGCCGTACAGTAGCCATACAGGCTTATGCTGACACAGAGTTTGGTGTATAAAATATTAACATATGATTTTTGTAGTAGGTCCTAGCTGTGTTTCCGTGTCCCACTGATACATGCAATGAAAATAGGCTGCTCTGTGTGATTATAGCTTTGTGTAACAGATAAGTTGTTACTGTGTGGCTTCAAAAGACCCATGCTAGTGTCCTATAGACCAGGGGTTCCCAAACACATTCCTGGAGCCTCCCCAATACTGCATGTTTTCCATATCTCCTTAATCAAACCATTAATTTTAATATAATGAGTAGAAAAAAATATACACCGTTAACTTGATAAGAGAAACATTTTCAACATTTTCACTTTTTATAAGAAATATAATTCCAAAGCATTTTTCAGGAACAGATATGCATATTTCATTTCATAATATTTTTCTCTCTAAATTCTAAATTTGTATATTCTTAGTACCCCTTGCAGCCCCATGGTGGTTCCTGGACTTCAGTTTGAAACCCCCTGGCACAGATATAATGTTTTTTTTTGTTTGTTTTTTTTTAACTGCACAGAATAAAAAAATGTCACAGTCACACAGACTTTATACTCAGATAATGAATATAATTCAGAATCAGAAATGACAGAACAAAGTTTCACTGTTATCTGCCACTAAAGTGATTGTTCAAGGTTTTGTCTCTAAATTGTACTAAACGTTTCTCTTTTTGTTTTTTAAACTGGCAGTTGTTAAACACAAAAATGGCCACTGTTGCCTCCAAGCACAATTTTGGGTAACACTTTAGAATACTGTTCCGTCATTAATTAACTACTGAGAACTACTATACAGGTTCATAATTAACATAAATAATGCATAATTAATAATTCATTCTAAAGTGAAGGTCATGGTAACCCACTAGTAATACCAAATCCTTCAGAATGAATTACTAATTATTCGGATCAGTATTCTAAAGTGAAAAGCATGATAACTCCCAAATTATGACTAAAGTCATTGTACGTTTTTGAGGTTTTTGTAAAGTATTAGATAGTAATAACTCAAGTGTTACTACATCCTTCTGAAAGAACTAATAATTATTTGGATAACGATAACTCCCCAGTAATGACTGAAGTCATTGTAAGCTTTTGAGGTTTTTGTAAGTTTTTGGATAGTAATGACTCAAGTGTTACTACATCCTTCTGAAAGAACTAATAATTTTTTGGATCAGTATTCTAAAGTGAATATCACAATAACTCCCCAGTAATGACTGAAGTCTTTGTAAGCTTTTGAGGTTTTTGTAAGGTTTTGGATAGTAATTTATTTCTGTTGGATTTGGTAACAATTGAATAATTACTATTGGGTTACGATTATCTTCTCTTTAGAACTCTGATCCAAATAATTAGTAATTCCTTTAGAATTATGTAGTAACACTTGAGTCATTACTATCCAAAACCTTACAAAAAAAACTTCAAAAGCTTACAATGATTTCAGTCATTACTAGAGAGTTTTCATGCTTTTCACTTTAGAATACTGATACAAATTAATTAGTAATTCCTTCAGAAGGATTTTGTAATACTTGGGTCATTACTAGTGGGTTACCATGATCTTCACTTTAGAATTAATTATATATTATGCATTATTCTCATTAATTATGAACCTGTATAAAGTAGTTGGTATAGTATAGTAGAGGTATGAAAAAATAGTAGTTACTTATTAGCTAATAGTAAACTACCTCATTCAGAGTTCTTGTTAGTTAATAGTAGTTACTAGAATGTTAATATTGCGTTACTCTTTTGTTCCTGTGTAGTTATTCATTTATGATGGAACAGTAAAGTATAACCCAATTTTGAAAAAAAAAAAAAAAAACCTTGCACTTCCAATCCCCTGTTCCCCATGTTCAGACAAAGCTGACAGCTAAAATATGGAACTGACCTAGAAAAAGGTCGAAACATGAACTGGAATATTTACCACCCCTAGCTTTTGAGATAACCAGCAGTTACTGGATGATTTTATTGCATACAGATGCTAATCTGAAGGGATATTTCACTCAAAAATGAAAAAAAAAAAAAAAAAAAAAAAAAAACTTTGTTCCAAACTCGGATGGCTTTTTTGCCTGTGTAGAACATAAAATGGGATATTTAGCAGAATACAAAAATCCATTACGATTCATAATACCAGAAAAACAAATGTACACATTACAGTTTACCACGTTTTTGCTTTAATCATTTGAGAATGTTTCCAAGAGCATTTTGAGACCATTTGTGTTCAATATCACAAATTTGTTTATTTTATTAGTGACCTATAGAAACACCTACATTATTTTCTTCCATCTTTTTGAATTCTAAATTTTTCAATGTGATCTTAGATTCTGCTGTGTTAATGCAGTAGATTGTCATAAAAATATAGACTAAATTTGCATATTGGCATCATCCTTTTTTCTTTCATGAAACAATAAAAAGAGTGAAAGGGATGTGGAGAAGATGGAGAAAAATATAACAATTCAAGGACTTGCCTTGGCACAGCTCTGGAACTGACAGTGATGTATTTTGTCCGGGAGGCTGGGGTTTTGCATTCTGTAGTGTGATTGGATTCAATGAGAATCCCAATGAAGCTGCGAGCATTGCAGCTGAACACTCCCCTGGCACTGAAATCAGTCCCTGTTGATTTCATCTCAGGCGACGGAAATGCATTATCGCAGCAGGAGCCCACTGTAATAATGTATCCACCCACCAGCATCAGCCTTCATAAAGCTGCTATACAGCTACAAGCACAGCACAATACTTTATATCAATCTAACTGTCTTACATGAACAATATGGAGATCTTTCAAAATAAAGTTTTGAGTACAACTGTTACAGCAGAATAAAGAGTTTATTTGTTTGAGTCTGATTTTGTTTATGTATGAAAGAAAATCAGACTGATGTCTCCGGGATAGTCCCAATTGAGTGAGCCAAAACTGACAACTGGAATGACCTAAATACAGTGAGCAAATCTAAAGACACAGTGCGAGGCCGTTTTATCATTCATGCTTTAGTGATTTGAATATGACTCCACTGTATGTTGCTGAATCATATTTGAATACATTTGGTTAAACTTTCTTTTCAACCAGCATCCACTCAGTGTTGCAATTCTTCCACAGCATGAGGGATGGGGACAATGGCTGACATTAGCCTGACATGAAAATCAAAAATATGTGGGCACTCTCTTCTAATGAACAAGTTTAAAGGGATAGTTCACCAAAAAATGAAAATCTGATGTTTATCTGCTTACCCCCAGGGAATCCAAGATGTAAGTGACTTTGTTTCTTCAGTAGAACACAAATGATGATTTTTAACTCCAACCGTTGCAGTCTGTCAGTCGTATAATGCATGTCAATGGGAACACAATCTATGAGAGTAAAAAAAACATGCATGGACAAATCCATATTAAACCCTGCGGCATGTGACAACACATTGATGTCCTAAGACACGAAACGATCGGTTTGTGTGAGAAAAGCTTACGCTGTATGTCCTATGCCTTCCTTATTCAACTTACGGAATGAACGCGGCGCCAGTTCCGTTTTTTCCGTCATTTGAAAAGGGAAGGCATAGGACATACAGCGTAAGCTTTTTGAAAAATACGGAAGCACATGCAAGGCGATCATTTGTGTTTATAAAGCATATACATTTGTATTTTTTTTAGAAAATGACAGATCGTTTCGCTAGATAAGACCCTTATTCCTCGTCTGGTATCGTTTAAAGCCCTCTGAAGCTGCACTGAAACTGTAATTTTGAAACTGTAATTTTTCAACCGTTTGGAGAGACCAGTCTAAGGAGAATAATCCTGGAATGTTTTCATCAAAAACCTTTTTCTTTTCGACCGAAGAAAGAAAGACATCTTTGGATGACATGGGTGTGAGTAAATTATCAGGAAAATTTTATTTGAAAGTGGACTAATCCTTTAAACTACGCCAAAGCGTGTACACACCTCACTGACTGGATGCCGTGCGCTCAAGGCAGTTGAACATAGTGGTGTATCAGAGGTAAAAAAAAAAATAAAAATAAAAAAATTACATAAATACTGTTCGGTTTCTCGCACAAACTGATCGTTTCGTGTCTTAGGACATCAGTGTGTCATCACGAGCTGCAGGGTTTAATTTGGATTTGTGTTCCCATTGACATACATTATACGACTGACAGACTGCAACAGTTGGAGTTAAAAATCATCATTTTTGTTTTACTGAAGAAACAAAGTCAGTCAAAGTGATTACAGTGAGCGACGTTGATTACAACAGCCAAAGAAAAACTAATGTTAAAAAGTTAAGGGTCAAGAGCCCAACTAAAGGAAACACTATAACAATAAAACATCAACATCGAAACCTCTGTTAATTCTCAATAAGAACCTCTGTAGATGTATGACAGAAATAAAGTCAAACTGGTTTGGAAGTGAAGCTGGGAATGCTGTTTGTGGAGTTGTTTAATCATCCTCTGCTGAGATCTTGAGAGTCTTTTATTTCTGTTGATCATCTAAAGGCAAGTTCATACTGTACGATTTTGGCCACAATTTGGCCGTCTTGAGACAAATTTTGTGAATCCTAAAAGATTCCTCTGATCCTAGGCCAAAATCTGAAGTCTTTGTTTGCTAGTTTGACATGCTCACCGACAACCGATTAATGACCATTACGATAAAATTTTACTTCCGACGAAATTCTGGCAATGTTCTAATTAGAAGATTAGAAACAGTCCTGCCGTGTGACTTCTACGACAACGTCAAATCAAAAACCAAAAGTAGCACAGAACCTGATGAGGAAATTAGAGAAACAACAAAAACCACCACTTGCTCACATCTTATTTTTTTCCCCCCGTTTACTCTTTAAGAAATGCCATGATCAAAATTAACAGAAAGTGTTCATCACTAATTCTCATTCACTTAATCACCTAATTATCTCATTAACTTCAGCACTGGTTCAGTGTTATTTTAACAATCTATAGTTTGGACACAAAACACATCGCTGTGGGTTTAAAAAGGTTTAAAGGTGTAAGATAAAAAAAAAAAAAAACACAGTGAATGTTTTTTTTTTTTTAAAGTAATAAACTAAATTAATTTACAGCAACAAACTAAAAAAATACAGCAGTTTACTGTAAAATCGAGAAAAAAAAATGCATTGTAAAAACCTAACAGTAAAATTTATGAAACACGAAAATTACGAAAAACGTTAATTTAACTGAATTATTAGTGAAAGTTAACGGAAAAAAGTTATGTAAGTCAATAACTGATAAGGAGAGTAAATGTTGAACTGAAGTGTTATTTTATGTTTTAGCACAAGATCTAGAGATCTGTTAGTGTTTATTTTTCTGTTGGGATTCAACATGTTTCCGTTGTCTGAGTTCTGTGGGGTACCATTGTGCTGAAGAGTAGAGCCTGCGCTTCAATCCAGGATGAGCAGAAAAACACTGATGTTATGCTGCATGTTGTTTTATTTGAAGTTAGTAACTGTGTAGTTGCTGATGCATGCAGTGATGATCTCTTTGCTAAGTACATTAGCACATGCATGTGTGCTATTGCTATGCATGCGCCAAATATAAATTTTGTTCCTCTTTTTTTTCCTTTGTAATTGTAGCATGTGCAAATATAAGATTATATAAACTACAAAGTCATAACCAGAGTGTTAAAGTTCATTAGATGTTTTAATTAAACAAATTAAAACATCTAACAAACTTTAACCCTCTGGTCCTGTTAACTTACGGGTCACAATTGTAATGTTAGCTGGTCTAAACAGACAGAATACCATAAGTGTACCATAACTTTTTTTTTTTTTAATAAAATTAAAATACGGATTTGTTTTCTATAAAAATTTACTTTTTGTATTTTGAAGTGATTTCATTGCTGGTATCTCTAAATTATGCACCATTTTTTTCTAAAAAATATATATATTTTATAAAGGTCATATGCATTGACGTCAATTTCCCACTGGAACACGCATCCTCAGTCGGACTGAGTGGAAAAACATCCTGCAAATTGGCTGGCTGTAGTAGGGAAAACAAAACAAAAATGGGAGTAAAACAAACTATTACCTGCCTAAATTAAACACAGTTCGACTCGAGACAACTTACCTTAGAACCAGTGGTCCATGGACATTCACTGACATGTGGCCAGGAATTGGGTTTCCAGACATTTATATGTACCTGATTTATAAAAAGCCTAAAGGTATAAAAAAGCTATAATAATATATATAAATATATAGCTATAATAGCTACATCTAAATACAGAGGATCACTTATATCATTGTTGTATAGATCTGGACATTGTTGCATAGACCTAAAACATGTTAAAGCACTACAGGCATTATGCATTATGACTTTCTGTTTTTTACTATTGCAGTATTTAAGTTTAAAATAGAGCATTTAAAATACAATGAATGTAGGCAGATTATTGCTGGAAATAAAGAAAATCAAATACTGTAAATATGAGCAACTGGGGATTGCTAACTAACTAGATTATTAGTAGACTGTCTGCTTATGTCACAGTTCCCGTGTTCCCCGGACTCCATTTCCCAGGATCCTCCTGTCTCCACACCTGCACTCACTTCCCTAGTCTTCTTCCCATCAGCACTCATCACCTGCACCTGGACTTCATCATCTGCACTCCCTATATTATGGACACTTTCCCTGCACTCCTTGTCTGTTCTATTGTTTGTTTAAGTGTGTTATGCTGTTCAGTCTTCCCTTGGATTCAATAAAGCCTTGTGACTGTGGATTTCCGTATTCGCCTCGTCTCTACAGCAACAGCACCGTAACAGAAGAACAGACCTACACCGCTGGAAGTCTACATCTTAATATGGGCTTATTCATCACTGAGATCTCCGTGTCTCCCATGCCTCCCACGCCAGCTTCTGCCATGGATCGCCTTATTGGGCTCCTGCAGGACGGTCGTTCGCTGGAGAGGTGTGTGGAGGAGTTTGTCGAGTTGGCTTATTTGACGAATCTGCCAGATGCCTGTTTAAACGCCCTTTTTCTGGAGGGGCTGGACGAGAGCATGATTCGTTTTAAAGAACCTGCCAGTAATTTTTCCCTAGTTGATTCAATCAATCTGATTTTGTTTCTAAATTGTTCTGATTTTGTAATTGAAGAGGTTCTTGATGAATCGTGCGCTCTTCATCCAGTTCCTCCAGAAACACGGGTGGCCTGGCCGATTCGTCAATCTCCATCCTCCTCCGCTTGCCTCTCCAGTGAGTTGTTCCCCGGTGTCCTGCCGGACCCAAAACCCCAGAAGTCCGAAGAGAGATCCTCCGCTGGGCCTAAACGGCCGAGAAGGCGAAAAAAGAAGGCCGCCAAACAACCCCAGTCTCCTGAGTTTTCTGCCGCCGTGCAGCCCCAGTCTCCTGAGTTTTCTGCCTCCGTGCAGCCCCAGTCTCCTGAGTTTTCTGCCTCCGTGCAGCCCCAGTCTCCTGAGTTTTCTGCCTCCGTGCAGCCCCAGTCTCCTGAGTTTTCTGCCTCTGTGCAGCCCGCACCTGTATCAGTGGGGCTTTTGGTGGAATATGAGGGGATGGACTGGGCCCTATTCTCCGCTCCAGCTCCAGCCTGTCACGAGCCCGCTCCAGTTCCTGCCGCCGCCGAGCCCACCTTACCATCCACTGGGAAATCCCCCAAGAAAATTTTGGTACCCGTGGGTGGGGAACTCCTGACGCGTCTCCAGACCCGCCATGGCCGCCTGACGCGTCTCCAGACCCGTCATGGCCGCCTGACGCGTCTCCAGACCCGCCATGGCCGCCTGATCTCCTAGATCCGTCCTGGAGACCTCCGGTCCCGTCTGCTCCTCTCCCTGCACCTGCGTGAGGTCTCCTGCACCTGGACTTCATCATCTGCATTCCCTATATTATAGACACTTTCCCTGCACTCCTTGTCTGTTCTATTGTTTAAGTGTGTTATGCTGTTCAGTCTTCCCTTGGATTCAATAAAGCCTTATGATTGTGGATTTCCGTATTCGCCTCATCTCTACAGCAACAGCACCGTAACAGCTTAATATCTGCCAACTCTTTATTGTGATCGTCACCCAACAGACAGCCTACTGACTATGAACTTTGCAAGTACGTCAACTTATCATAACCCTAACACTGTAACGAGAGTTAGTAGACATGTAGATGAAAAGTTCCTTATAGCCAACAGAATGTGTTAAAGGAACCATCAAAATAATTTTTTTTTATGTTGAAATATCAGGTTTTTGCATTGATTAGTCAAACTAGGACATAGCAACCAAAATGGAACAAGGTATTGTTCTGTTTCTATTTGCTGCATTGACCTTTTTATTACAGTTTTGTTCAACTGCTTACACACAATCCTTGTCACACAATTTCTGAAATCTGACACACAAACACCAGAACCACACACCAAATCTGCAAAACCATACACTAATTCTCGGCCTTCGACTTCATAAAACTTTTCGCAAAACACAACACACAATTCTCTAAGTAACACACAAAAATATAACAGGGAGTATCTTGATTTCCTTTTTCAAACAAAGTTATTGTTTCTGTCCAAGTACACACGGTTGATGTATTTTTCTTTTGTACTCTGTAATACTGTATTCACAACCACAAATGCTTACAGTAAAAAAAAATAGTTTGGTTTCAAACTTGCTTTCATGTTTAATGTGCATTTTTCAACATATCTCTGCCAATTACTTTCAATCTTGTACAGAAATGTACATAGGAGCTCATGAAAGAAGAGCTTTACTAGGTTTTGAATAACTGTGTATATATATGATAGGTTATATCCAAAAATAGAATATTTTGGCAAAGGTGTTTGTTTTTGAGATTGCTTGTGATATTTTGACTTTAAAAGTCATAATTATGAGATAAAAAGTCGAAATTATGACATACCAAGTTGAAATTTTGACATACTATGTCGAAATTATGAGATTAAAAAGTCGAAATTATGACTTGCTGCTCATTGATCTGACGCGACCCGAAACGACAGGATGAATTGTGAAAACTGTAAATAATATTTTAAACGTTGTTTTACTAATGATGAAATGCTTGGCTTATTAGCGGAACGGCATTGAATAGCTCTCTTGAACGGATTTTAAGCAAGAACAAGCAGCTTTACAGTGATAACTGGTATATAATTTTGGCTGCACAGCAGCTCTTAAAGAAAATGGTGTCAGTGCAGGCAGATGCAAAGCACTGTTGAATATTGAATATTGTTGAATAGAAAGAACAAAACAGATGTGGCTGAATATGGACCCCGGCACATCACCTATAGGAGAAAAAAAAAAACAATCCATGCCGACGGTTTTGCAATCCGTTCCCTGAGTTTATAAACTCACGAATTCTTAAACTGTTCCCTTGGTTTAACAAATCGTGCCCACGGATTAATAAACCGTACCCACGAATTTCCAATCCGTGCACTCAGATTTTGCAAACCGTACCCTCGGTTTTTAAATCCGTTCCCACAAATTCATAATCCATGCGCACGCTTTCACAATCCGTTCCCACGGGTTTGTAAAAACTGTACTCACGGATTTGTGGCCCCGCCTCCAATCTTTGCCGGCAGATTCAACCAGGCCACCTATTTAGGTGCAGGATGCATAGGCTATTGTAAATAAATAAACTTTATTTTACAAAATGGAGAATTTCCTGAACTTCCATTTAGAATTCATTTGAGAATTTCCATTATTTTTATATTTTAAAGTACATTTTGGGCAAAAAGCTTAGTATAATAAAATCACCAAAACAAGTCTTCATGTTAAGAATACACAAACATTTCAGTTTAAAAAAAAAATGGATTTAAAAACCGAGGGTATACGGTTTGCAAAATCTGAGCACACGGATTGGAAATTCATGGGTACGGTTTATTAATCCGTGTGCACGATTTGTTAAACCAAGGGAACAGTTTAAGAATTCGTAAACACGGCAGGGATTGTTTTTTTTTTTGTTTTTTTTTTCTCCTATAGGTGACATGCTGGGCTCCGTAGATCCCTGATTTCGTTAGAGAACGAATTTATCTAGCCCTCTATGTTCTCGTTTTGTTTTTTGTTTTGTTTTTTTCTGAGAACCTATGGAATCATAATGACACGTCCAATATGCTCTCGGTACATACAGTTACCTGAGGGTGGCGCTGTTCTGTGGATCATATTTCCATAATAACGCATCACAGTATAGTGTAATGCAAGATTTTGTTTGAGATTTATTTTTCTTGCCCTCCACTTGCTCGGTTTTGATGATATTTGAAATAATAAATTATTTGATGTATAGCCTATCCTTAATCGGTTACAAATTAGCCATTTGGCTAGCCATTGCAAATCATTAAATCTCAGCTGCAAACATTATCTGTCATCTTTCTCCGTGATTTTAAACAGATGTAGAGTAGGTAAGTAAGGCCTGAACAGTTAAATGCCTCCACTGGTATAATGATAAATATGTGCAATCCACTTATATTTACTTGACAATGACCTTACCTCTTACTCCATTCCCTGTTCATCTATTCTACATAGCAAACACGTTTTTTTTTATTTATGTATTATACATAGGCCTACATATGTGTGTCTTATTCATTTATCTTTATTCTTTATTTTTACTATTATTTTACTATATGTATAGGCTATGCTGTCTCTACTGGAAGCTTCTTCTGTCACCAAAACAAATTCCTTGTGTGTGCAAACATACTTGCCAATAAAGCTCCTTTTGATTCTTACCGATTCTGATTAAATAAAAAAGCTACTCTGGTCACGTGCGCCATTTATTAAAACATACAAGATCATTTTTACACGAGTAGGCTAGGCTCTCTCTCTCTATATATATATATATATATATATATATATATATATACATGGATCGCGGAGCCGCGGGGGCCTCCCAGGCCTGGGCCCAGGTAACTTTTGAGGTCTGGTACAAATATGATATATAAAAATACATAGGCTACAGGTCCAAATGTATGCACGATTAATCACTAAAATATTGCAGTCTCGATTCAAACATCCAAGTGATCTTATTCCTAAATGACAACAATTCCACAGTCTATTAAACCTTTGAAGTTACGATCATGTCGGAATATTAATTTAAACCTGCTTTCGCGCTGCCGCTGATCCAGAGAGCGCAGCGCTCATGTAAGCTATATGAAACAGCTTCACAAACAGTGTTTTGAGCTGGCAGTATCGCTATTCCTTTGTTGCAAACATACGAAAATGTTGGGCTAAAAGTTTATAGTCCGGATATAAACCAATGTTTTGGCATCCGCAATCAAAATGAGTAAATTACCTTTGAAACTAACAGCCGCGGCTCGTCTGTGTGGGCAGGTTCATCCAAACAGACCTCTATACAAGCTGAAACAATAATAAATTGTAAATGTGTTCAGCATTCTGCAACAAATATTTTTCGGATTTTCTAGACTATTTTAAGCAGGATATTAAAATTTAACGTATGGCTTCGGACGGCAGGCATGTATTATGATACTAATAAGCGGGGCAGCCGGTCTCGGAGTCCCCCTCAGCTCTACAGCGCCCCACAATTTTCCAATGTAAATCTGTGGCGAAAAATGGAACTACAGCGTGCTGTAATTGTGAGCCATTTGGGCAGATTTCAGGCTGTCCCGCTTATTTTCACGTTAGCTAGCATAAACCTCAATCCAGTCCAGACCAAGACGATATCGATCTGCTTCAGCTATGTGTGTATTAGTCTGCATCGGGTCAGTAACTAGTTGGCATCATTAGTACATATGTGGACTAGCCTATAAAATGAATAAAAAGTAGCTATAAATCCTTCCTTTAGCTTGTGTGAATACAGTAGCTTTAAGTTGTGTTTGTTTTATGTTTGGTAAGGGAACAGACATGACTTTCTTTTCCTCCACAACTTTTTATTAAACTTTCAAAAATGCATTCAACAGCACGTTCTTGACACATTTCACACATTTTGTATAAATTGAGACACAACAATAATTTAAATAAAAAGAAACAAAACAAATGAACTAAAAATGAAATGGCATCACAAACATTAAATTTCTTTGGGCTTTTTGAACTTTACAAATTCTAAATAGACTTTAAAGGCTGTTTGAAAATTAGCAAAATTGTGTTTTGAGGTAGGCTACTCCATTTAGTTTGATGAATATAAAATTTTCCTAATAACAAAAACAAATCGATAATAGGCCTATTTCTTTGGGAAAAGTCTTATTCATTCGAATGAAATATGTTTCTCTCATTTGAGTGGGAACCTTTTGGGGAGTTTTCGGTATTGTGTAACAAATATAACACTGACAACTTGTAATATTTTAAAACAACATGTGTGGTGTTTGTCAATCAACATTAAAGCGCCACCCTCAGGACGAATAACGCAACATCTGCCAAAAGTGTTCTGCCTGTTTTCAGCGATTAGAATATAAAGCATGCAAAAATGTTTAAGCTATCATAAATTAGCGCTAAGACCCAGAATCTGCCCTACCTATATTTATGGTCAAGGAAACTAATGTTACACTTGATAAAGACTGATGAATATATGAGATATATATATATATATATATATATATATATATATATAATATATTAATGAATGAAACAAGTATATATATATATTTAGCCTACTGTTTTATGAAAACTGCTGCCCGATCACAACTGTTCCGCAGCAGAACTCGCACTGTTTCCCTATCAGTTACAATACCATTTAACCAATAGTCTATTTCCATATGATATAGCCATGACATTGGTCCCAGGTTTGGAGTTGTTTAATGAAAGCTGCCACTTCATACAGCCACATCCAGCCATATCCGTTCTGCGCCAAAGCTTGTTCTTGCTTAAAATCAGTTCAAGAGCACGTTTGCTCAGAGCTATGCCGTTCCGCTAATAAGGCAAGAATTTCAAATTAGTAAAACCATGTTTAAAATATTATTAACAGTGTTCACAATTCATCCTGTCCTGTCGAGTCACGTCAGATCAATGAGCAGCAAGTCATAATTTCGATTTAGTTGTCATAATTTCGATTTTTAAAGTGACAATTTCGATTTTTTTTAATCTCATAATTTCAACATAGTATGTCAATTTCGACTTGGTAAATCATAATTTCGATTTAGCAATTCATAATTTCAACTTTTTATCTCATAATTATGACTTTTAAATTTTTTCTTATGTGGCGGAAATGGGCTTCCATAGATTTGTGTGTAAAGTTTTGAGAAAAAAAAAAAAAAAAAAAAAAAAGGCAAAGTTTTGAAAATCCTGCCAATAGTATTGAGGTCACGGATTAAAAATTAATAAGCTTGAATCAAACATTTAAAAACACATGTAAAAATATATAGCACAAACTTAAAAAAAAAAAAAAACTAGAAAAAAGTTTGTCAAGACAAACTTTAAGTTGGCTTGAAAAAGCCGGTCCAGAAAGTTTGAAGTAGTTTTAAAAGTTTGAAGTTTCAAAGTTTTCAGTTTGAAAGCTTTCAGTTTTAGTTTAGTAGTTTTGATAGATAGATAGATAGATAGATAGATAGACAGAGTCAGGGTACTCAAGGCGGTTGCTAGGGTTTTGCCATGCGGTTGCTAAGGTACTTGGGGTGGTTGCTAGGCTGTTGCTATGCAGTTGCTAGGGTACTGGGGTGGTTGCTAGAGTGTTGCTATGCGGTTGCTAGGGTACTCGTGGTGGTTGCTAGAGTGTTGTTATTCGGTTGCTGAGGTATTATGGGTGGTTGCTAGGGTGTTGCTATGCTAGGATGTTGCCAGGGTGAATTGTGTGGTTGCTAGGCAGTTGCCATGATGGTTTGGTTGCTATGTGGTTGCTAAGTTGTTTTGGGTGGTTGCTATGATAGATAGATAGATTAAGTTTGATAGATAGATAGATTAGTTTAAGAGTTTGAATGAGATAGATGATTTATGAGTTTAGATGAGTTTATTAGTTTGAATGAGTTTAGATGGATAGATAGATTAGTTTAAGAGTTTGAATGAGATAGATGAGTTTATGAGTTTAGATAAGTTTATGAGTTTGAATGAGTTTAGATAGA
The DNA here is from genome assembly GCA_037950675.1 of Hypophthalmichthys molitrix. Lineage (NCBI taxonomy): Eukaryota > Metazoa > Chordata > Actinopteri > Cypriniformes > Xenocyprididae > Hypophthalmichthys > Hypophthalmichthys molitrix. The sequence continues at coordinate 10,476,508 of CM075511.1, forward strand.
TAGATAGATAGATAGATAGATAGATAGATTAAACGAGTTTGGGTTTGAATGAGTTTAAATGGCTTAGTAATAGTACAAAGAATGGCAGCTTCATTGAGTCTAATGGGCTTCAGTTTGTTTAGATTTGAATTTTGAAGTTTTAATCAGCATTTTTAGGAAAACCATAAGTCTGAAAAGATATAGCACACTAAGTCAGAACAGTCTGAAGGTCTAGTCCGAGTTTGGAGTTTGTAGAGTTAAAGCTCTAGGAGGAGTTAGAGTTGGAAATTTAGGGTAAGAAGAATAACTAGATGAAAAAAGTTCGTCAAGACGAACTTTAAGTTGGCTTGAAAAAGCCAGTCCAGAAAGTTTGAAACAGTTTTAAAAGTTTTCAGTTTGAAAGTTTTAGTTTAGTAGTTTTGATAGATAGATAGATAGATAGATAGAGTCAGGGTACTCAAGGCAGTTGCTAAGGGTGTTGCTATGCGGTTGCTAGGGTACTCGGGGCGGTTGCTAGGGTGTTGCTATGCGGTTGCTAGGGTACTCGGGCGGTTGCTAGGGTGTTGCTATGCGGTTGCTAGGGTACTCGGGGCGGTTGCTAGGGTACTCGGGGTGGTTGCTAGGGTGTTGCTATGCGGTTGCCAGGGTACTCGGGGTGGTTGCTAAGGTGTTGCTATGCAGTTGCTAAGGTGTTCTGAGTGGTTGCTAGGGTGTTGCTATGTGGTTGCTAGGGTACTCGGGCTGGTTGCTAGGATGTTGCCAGGGTGAATTGTGTGGTTGCTAGGTGGTTGCCATGGTGTTCTGGGTGGTTGCTATGAGAGATTTTGTTTGATAGATAGATAGATAGATAGATTCAGTTTGATTGATTGATAGATAGATAGATAGATAGATTCAGTTTGATTGATAGATACATAGATGGAGTTTGAGTTTGAATTTGAATGAGTATAGATAGATACAGATATAGTTTGACTGATAGACAGATGAGTTTGAATGAGTTTAGATAGATAGATAGATAGATAGATAGATAGATTTAGATGGATAGATAGATAGATGAGTTTTTGAGATTGAATGAGTTTAAATGGCTCAGTAATAGTACATAGAATGACAGCTTCATTGAGTCTAATGGGCTTCAGTTTGTTTAGATTTGAATTTTGACAGTTGGAGTTTAATGGAATGTTCAGATCAGCCAAGAGAGTTCAATGAAAGTCAATGGGATTTTTTCCAAGTTTTAATCAGCATTTTTAGGAAAACCGTAAGTCTGATCAGTCTGAAAAGATATAGCACACCAAGTCAGAACAGTCTGAAGGCCTAGTACGAGTTTGGAGTTTGTAGAGTTAAAGCTCTTGGAGGAGTTAGAGTTGGAAATTTACAGTAAGAAGAAGAATAACTAGATTAAAAAGTTTGTTGAGACAAACTTTCAGTTAGCTTGAAAAAGCTGGTCCAGAAAGTTTGAAGTAGTTTTAAAAGTTTGAAGTTTGAGAGTGTTCAGTTTGAAAGTTAAAGTTTAGTAGTTTTGGATAGATAGATAGAGTCAAGGTGGTTGCTAGGGTACTTGGGGTGGTTGCTAAGGTATTCTTGGTGGTTGCTAGGTTGTTGCTATGCGGTTGCTAAGGTACTCAGGCTGGTAGCTAGGATGTAGCCAGTGTGATTTGTGTGGTTGCTAGGCGGTTGCCATGGTGTGCTGGGTGGTTGCTATAAGATAGATAAATATATAAAAGTGGTCAGATGATAGATAGATAGATAGATAGATAGATAGATAGATAGATAAAAGTGGTCAGATGATAGATAGAGAGATAGATAGATATGGTCAGATGATAGATAGATTAGAAAGATAGAAATAGATAGAAATATATTAGATAGATTCAGTTTGATAGATAGATGATATGGTCAGATAGATAGATAGATAGATAGATAGATAGAAATATATTAGATAGATTCAGTTTGATAGATAGATATGGTCAGATAATAGACAGATAGATATGGTCAGATAATAGATAGATAGATATGATCACATGATAGATAGATAGATAGATAGATAGATAGATATGTTCAGATGATAGATAGATAGATTAGAAAGATAGAAATAGATAGAAATATATTAGATAGATTCAGTTTGATAGATAGATAGATAGATAGATGATAGATACACAGATAGATAGACAGATTACATGAGTTTGAATGAGTTTAAATGGCTTAGAAATAGGAATGGCAGTTTAATTGAGTCTGTGTGTTTGAATTAGAATTTTGACAGTTGGACGGAATGTTCATATCAACCAAGGCAGTTCAATGAAAGTCAATGGGATTTTTCCAAGTTTTAATCAGAATTTTTAGGAAAACCGTAAGTCGGATCAGTTAGAAAAGATATAGCACACCAAGTCAGAACAGTCTGAAGGTCTGACCCGAGTTTGGAGTTTGTAGAGTTAAAGCTCTAGGAGGAGTTAGAGTTGGAAATTTAGGATAAGAAGAACTAGAATGTACATTTCCTGGAGAAAATGTGAATGGTGCTTGCAGTGGCAAAACTCGGCACTCGGTTGCTAGGGTGTTTCTAGGCAATTGCTAAGGTGTTCTGGGTGGTTGCTAGGCGGTTGCTATGGTAATCTGGGTGGGTGCTAGGGTATTGCTAAGGTACTTGGGGTGGGTGCTAAGGTGTTGCTAAGCGGTTGCTAGGGTGTTCTGGGTGGTTGCTATGCGGTTGCTATGGTAACCTGGGTGGTTGCTAGGGTGTTGCTAGGCAGTTGGTAAGGTACTTGGGGCAGTTGCTAAGGTGTTGCTAGGCGGTTGCTATGGTGTTATGGGTGGTTGCTAGGCAGTTGCTATGGTAACATGGGTGGTTGCTATGATGTTACTAGGTGGTTGGTAGTCGTCACAGATGGTTACTATGGTGTTTTTATAGAGTTCTTAGCATATTCTTAGCCCAATTTAACACTTAGCTAATCACTATTAGCATGTAGCTATTCACTGCTAGCAAGTGTAGCATGTTGGAAGTCCAGTTTGCTAGCATGAGTCAAAAGAGCCAACTGTCATGTCTCTACGATGCTCTGATGCAGAGATATAGGACTTGCTAAACGGTTGCTAGGGTACTTTGTTTGGTTGCTAGGGAGTGGCTTGGCATCTGCCAGTGATGATACTCCAAAGACTGCTAGCCAATATAAACCAACCCCCATGCCTCTATGATGTTCTGATGCAGAGATATAGGTCTTGCAAAACAGTTGCTAGGGTACTCTGTTTGGTTGCTAGGGAGTGGCTTGGCAGCTGCCAATGATGATACTCCAAAGGCTGCTTGCCAGTATGAATAATATAAACCAACCCCCATGCCTCTATGATATTCAGATTTGAAGATATCCCTCTATGCTTTGGGTTGCTAGAGTGCTCTAAATGGTTGCTAGGGTGTGGCTATGAAGTTTTTGAAGGGGATTTGTGATTGGTCGTTTGCTGGCCCGAGTCAAACGAGCCCACCCTCATGTTTCTATGACACTTCTATCCAAAGATATTCCTTTGACCTTTTTCAATTGAAGTCTATGGAACTTGTTGCTATGGTGCTCTAAATGGTTGCTAGGGCGTGGCTTGATAGCTTTACAATGATCCTGAGAGACTGATTGGTTGCATGAGTGAAATGAGCCCGTCCCCTTGTCTCTATGACATTGTGATCCGGAGTTATGTTCAATACAAAATCCCTATGTAATTTACCATAGTAGGAAAAACACAGTCACTTCCTGGTTCACGGGCACGGCTTCACCATAGTAGAGAAAGCGAAAGTGACAGTTGAGAGTGACGGAATGTTCATGATTTTGAATTTTTCAATGCAAGTCTATGGGACTTTTTTGGCCGCTTTTTCGTCCGCTGTGCGAACATCGTTGGTCCGATCGCTTATAAAAGTCATAGCACACCTCTCCTCAATGAGCCGGTCGATTTGACACCTCATTCATGGGTCTAGGACAAACGCTGCGGGAGGAGTAGCGCGCAGAAATTTTAGTGGAAGAAGAAGAAGAGGAAGAACTAGAATGTACATTTCCTGAAGAAAATGTGAATGGTGCTTGCAGTGGCAAAACTCGGCACTCGGTTGCTAGGGTTTTTCTAGGCAATTGCTAAGGTGTTCTGGGTGGTTGCTAGGCGGTTGCTATGGTAACCTGGGTGGTTGCTAGGGTGGTGCTAGGCAGTTGGTAAGGTACTTGGGGCAGTTGCTAAGGTGTTGCTAGGCGGTTGCTAGGGTGTTCTGGGTGGTTGCTAGGCGGTTGCTATGGTAACCTGGGTGGTTGCTAGGCAGTTGCTAAGGTACTTGGGGTGTTTGGTAAGGTGTTGCTAGGCGGTTGCTAGGGTGTTCTGGGTGGTTGCTATGTGGTTGCTATGGTAACCTGGGTGGTTGCTAGGCGGTTGCTAGGCAGTTGGTAAGGTACTTGGGGCAGTTGCTAAGGTGTTGCTAGGCGGTTGCTAGGGTGTTATGGGTGGTTGCTAGGCAGTTGCTATGGTAACCTGGGTGGTTGCTATGATGTTACTAGTTGGTTGGTAGTTGTCACAGATGGTTACTATGGTGTTTTTATAGAGTACTTAGCATATTCTTAGCCCAATTCAACACTTAGCTAATCACTATTAGCATGTAGCTATTCACCGCTAGCATGTGTACCATATTGGAAGTCCAGTTTGCTAGCATGAGTCAAAAGAGCCAACTGCCATGTCTCTACGATACTCTGATGCAGAGATATAGGACTTGCTAAACGGTTGCTAGGGTACTTTGTTTGGTTGCTAGGGAGTGGCTTGGCATCTGCCAGTGATGATACTCCAAAGACTGCTAGCCAATATAAACCAACCCCCATGCCTCTATGATGTTCTGATGCAGAGATATAGGTCTTGCAAAACGGTTGCTAGGGTACTCTGTTTGGTTGCTAGGGAGTGGCTTGGCAGCTGCCAATGATGATACTCCAAAGGCTGCTTGCCAGTATGAATATAAACCAACCCCATGCCTCTATGATATTCAGATTTGAAGATATTCCTCTATGCTTTGGGTTGCTAGGGTGCTCTAAATGGTTGCTAGGGTGTGGCTATGAAGTGTTGAAGGTGATTTGTGATTGGCTGTTTGCAGTCCTGAGTCAAACGAGCCCACCCTCATGTTTCTATGACACTTCTATCCAAAGATATCCCTTTGACCTTTTTCAATTGAAGTCTATGGAACTTGTTGCTATGGTGCTCTAAATGGTTGCTAGGGCGTGGCTTGATAGCTTTACAATGATCCTGAGAGACTGATTGGTTGCCTGAGTGAAATGAGCCCACCCCCTTGTCTCTATGACATTGTGATCCAGAGTTACATTCAATACAAAATCCCTATGTAATTTACCATAGTAGGAAAAACACTTCACTTCCTGGTTCATGGGCACGGCTTCACCATAGTATGTCTATGGGGCAACTTTGGGCAGCTCTTGCGCCCCAGGGGTACAACTTACACCCCATTTTGAGATATGGTCTGACAGAGACTGTCAGCCTCTTCAAACGTGGTAACCCACATGTTTCTATGAAATTCTCGTTAGGAGCTATGACACGTCAAAGTTTGTCGCAATGTTAAGTCTATGGGATTTTTCGGCTACTTTTTCGCCCGCTGGGCGAACATCGTTCTCCCGATCGCTTATAAAAGTCATAGCACACCTTTCCTCAATGAGCCGGTCGATTTGACACCTCATTCATGGGTCTAGGACAAAAGCTGCGGGACAAGTTACGCGCCGAAGTTTTGTCCAGAAGAAGAAGAAGAAGAAGCAGAACTAGAATGTACATTTCCTGAAGAAAATGTGAATGGTGCTTGCAGTGGCAAAATCGGCACTCGGTTGCTAGGGTGTTTCTAGGCAATTGCTAAGGTGTTCTGGGTGGTTGCTAGGCGGTTGCTATGGTAACCTGGGTGGTTGGTAGGTAGTTGCTAAGGTACTTGGGGTGGTTGCTAAGGTGTTGCTAGGCGGTTGCTAGGGTGTTCTGGGTGGTTGCTAGGCGGTTGCTATGGTAACCTGGGTGGTTGCTAGGCGGTTGCTAAGGTACTTGGTGTGTTTGTTAAGGTGTTGCTAGGCGGTTGCTAGGGTGTTCTGTGTGGTTGCTATGCGGTTGCTATGGTAACCTGGGTGGTTGCTAGGGTGTTGTTAGGCAGTTGGTAAGGTTCTTGGGGCAGTTACTAAGGTGTTGCTAGGCGGTTGCTAGGGTATTTTGGGTGGTTGCTAGGCGGTTGCTAGGGTGTTCTGGGTGGTTGTTAGGCGGTTGCTATGGTAACCTGGGTGTGCTATGATGTTACTAGGTGGTTGGTAGTTGTCACAGATGGTTACTATAGTGTTTTTATAGAGTTCTTAGCTCAATTTAACACTTAGCTAATCACTATTAGCATGTAGCTATTCACCGCTAGCATGTGTAGCATGTTGGAAGTCCAGTTTGCTAGCATGAGTCAAAAGAGCCAACTGCCATGTCTCTACGATGCTCTGATGCAGAGATATGGGTCTTGCTAAACGGTTGCTAGGGTACTTTGTTTGGTTGCTAGGGAGTGGCTTGGCATCTGCCAGTGATGATACTCCAAAGACTGCTAGCCAATATAAACCAAACCTCATGCCTCTATGATGTTCTGATGCAGAGATATACGTCTTGCAAAACGGTTGCTAGGGTACTCTGTTTGGTTGCTAGGGAGTGGCTTGGCAGCTGCCAATAATGATACTCCAAAGGCTGTTTGCCAGAATAGGAATGATGCTTTGCCTTTGGCAAGCACCATTAATAAGTATGCAGGAGAATAAGAATGATGCTAGGGAGTGGCTTCTCAGCTGCCAATGATGATACTCCAAAGGCTGCTTGCCAGTATGAATAATATAAACCAACCCCCATGCCTCTATGATATTCAGATTTGAAGATATCCCTCTATGCTTTGGGTTGCTAGGGTGTGGCTATGAAGTGTTGAAGGTGATTTGTGATTGGCCGTTTGCTGGCCCGAGTCAAACGAGCCCACCCTCATGTTTCTATGACACTTCTATCCAAAGATATCCCTTTAACCTTTTTCAATTGAAGTCTATGGAACTTGTTGCTATGGTGCTCTAAATGGTTGCTAGGGCGTGGCTTGATAGCTTCACAATGATCCTGAGAGACTGATTGGTTGCCTGAGTGAAATGAGCCCACCCCCTTGTCTCTATGACATTGTGATCCAGAGTTACGTTCAATACAAAATCCCTATGTAATTTACCATAGTAGGAAAAACACTTCACTTCCTGGTTCATGGGCACGGCTTCACCATAGTATGTCTATGGGGCAACTTTGGGCAGCTCTTGCGCCCCAGGGGTACAACTTACACCCCATTTTGAGATATGGTCTGACAGAGACTGTCAGCCTCTTCAAATGTGGTAACCCACATGTTTCTACGAAATTCTCGTTAGGAGCTATGACACGTCAAAGTTCGTCGCAATGTTAAGTCTATGGGATTTTTCGGCTACTTTTTCGCCCGCTGGGCGAACAACGTACTCCCGATCGCTTATAAAAGTCATAGCACACCTCTCCTCAATGAGCCGGTCGATTTGACACCTCATTCATGGGTCTAGGACAAAAGCTGCGGGACAAGTTACCCGGCGAAGTTTTGTCCAGAAGAAGAAGAAGAAGCAGAATAATAGCTAGAATGTACATTTCCTGAAGAAAATGTGAATGGTGCTTGCAGTGGCAAAACTCGGCACTCTTGATTAGCATGATGGGAACACGATTAGCATGCTGCTAGCGTGATGTTAACATGATTAGAATGTTGCTAGCATGATTAGCATGTTGCTAGCATGATGCTAACATGATTAGCATGTTGTTAGCATGATGCTAGCATGTTTTTAACAAAGATGTGAACATGATTAGCATGTTGCTAACATAATGCTAACACCATTAGCATGCTGCTAGCATGTTTTTAGCAAGATGCTAACATGATTAGCATGTTGTTAACACATTTTTACTCTGTTTGTGTCATGTTTAAACCCTAAGCTAATTGCTATTAGCATGTAGCTATTCACTGCTAGTATGTGTAGCATGTTGCAAGTCCATTTTGATAGCATGAGTCAAAAAAGCCAACCCCCATGTCTCTACGTTGTTCTGATGCAGAGATATAGGTCTTGCAAAATGGTTGCTAGGGTACTCTGTTTGGTTGTTAGGAAGTGGCTTGGCAGCTGCCAATGATGATACACCAAAGGCTGCTTGCCAGTATAAGCCAACCCCCATGTCTCTACGATGTTCTGAGACAGAGATATAGGTCTTGCATAACGGTTGCTAGGGTACTCTGTTTGGTTGCTAGGGAGTGGCTTGGCAGCTGCCAATGATGATACTCCAAAGGCTGCTTGCCAGTATGAATGATATAAACCAACCCCCATGCCTCTATGATATTCAGATTTGAAGATATCCCTCTATGCTTTGGGTTGCTAGGGTGCTCTAAATGGTTGCTAGGGTGTGGCTATGAAGTGTTGAAGGTGATTTGTGATTGGCCGTTTGCTGGCCCAAGTCAAACGAGCCCACCCTCATGTTTCTATGACACTTCTATCCAAAGATATCCCTTTGACCTTTTTCAATGGAAGTCTATGGAACTTGTTGCTATGGTGCTCTAAATGGTTGCTAGGGCGTGGCTTGATAGCTTCACAATGATCCTGAGAGACTGATTGGTTGCTTGAGTGAAATGAGCCCACCCCCTTGTCTCTATGACATTGTGATCCGGAGTTATGTTCAATACAAAATCCCTATGTAATTTACCATAGTAGGAAAAACACAGTCACTTCCTGGTTTATGGGCACGGCTTCACCATAGTAGAGAAAGTGAAAGTGACAGTTGAGAGTGATGGAATGTTCATGAATTTGAATTTTTCAATGCAAGTCTATGGGACTTTTTTGGCCGCTTTTTCGTCCGCTGTGCGAACATCGTTGGTCCGATCGCTTAGAAAATTCATAGCACACCTCTCCTCAATTAGCCGGTCGATTTTCAGCATGATTAAAGATTGATTGGGACGAAGTTTCTCCCTCTCTGTCTAGAAGGCCTTATAAGTTGTAGCGCTATAAAAGTTGAATTATTGTGTTGTCCGATAATACAAAATAGCGCCTCACTCTCTTGGTAAACCATTGGCGTAGCTAACCAATATAACGTTACCTAGTGCAAATCTAATCTGAAAAACTGTTTATCTGATTTATTCGATTGATGTGTGAAATTGGGAATTATTAACACCCTGATCCAGTGTTAATTTGTAACGCAGCGAAGAAATTCTGCTAAAGTTGCATATTCGTGTCCAGTGAACTGGCACAAAAGAATCCGCAGAGATTCTAAATATTATAAATGATAAGTTGCAGTTAAATCGGCCGTGCGCTAGATTTAAAAGTCACGATTTTTGAAGTAGGTGGATGCAGTACCTCTGACTAAACGCCAGAGGGCAGTCTGGTCAGGTGTGTGGCACACCTCCCTACGTCATTGTTGTATGGACCCATTAACGCCATCTTGTGGGCGTTCTGGGTTAGGTCTGCTGTCCTTGTCTTTGATCTGAATTGTTTCCAACTTCCCCTTGGCTATTTTAATTTGCTGGCTGTTATAATTTTTTTTTTTTTTTTTTTTTTTTTTTGATGGTTATCCTGTTCATTTGTATTTGGAATGCGGTTTACTGATTTAAATTTAGTTTAAACACGTTTTAAATTTTAATTTGAATTAAGTTCCCCTTCCAACAAGAGAATTCACTTTCTGGAAGAGCTCCCCCTTGTGGACACTCCCCAGATAAGTCAATTCCCTTCCTTGGAGTTTTTCTTTTTTTTTTTTCCTTTTTCCTGTGTTTACATTTCTACTTTATTCTGTTTTAATTTTGTCCCTCTTTCTCTCTTGAATTATTTTTACTTTGGAAATTCCTTCCTTTCGATTCCTTATTGTTTTTTTTTCTCATATTTATTTCTTTATCCTACTTCTTTTTCTGTTGATAGCATCCTCACACCCAAGCCTCCCTTATTTTATACACTTATTTAAATTTAATTAAACAAAGTTTAATTGAAATTTAAATTCAAGTTTTGGTGTCATCGATTGGCATTTGCTCATTAAGGAGCACCCCCCCCCCCCCCCAATAGGGAAGGCTTTCTCCTCTCTCCTCCTCCCACTCTCTTATTCTATGCACTTATTTAAAATTTAATTAAACCAAGTTTACACCCACAGAACTGTTTTTTTTTTCTTTGCTTAATTGTTTGCTTCTGTTCTGCTTCTTAGCTAATTCATTCTGATTGTCATTATAGACCCCAATTCTCTTGCCCAACACATTTAATTATTTAAATTTGGTTTAAGCAAGACTTAAATATAGATTTAAATTTACAATTAAGTTGTGTTTACTTGACCATTTGTGTACTTGCAGATAGTGCCCCCTCTAGTGCTTGGTGGTGAGTTGATGGTAGTTTCAGTGAGTTCCAGTGAGTGGAGTCACCTGGCCTGGCAGATCCGGCACTGGCTGTGCGTGAATCGTGAACATTTCTGACCTCGTACCACCGGCAACACACGGGACATCAGCAATTGAGTACATCAGGTGCAGGGAGGTAACAAGTTCAGACTGACAACAAGGGCAATTTTGTTTAATTTCCCTGTTTAAGCTTCTGCACGACGGAACCACCCGTTGGGAGTAACTGCCCATTGAGGGGACAGACTCTGGGCTCAGGGAAAACTCAATTTTGACCCGTCAGTCTGGCCGTTGGCAAAAACACCTCGCCTAAGTACATTTGCAAATCTACCAATTGTGCTAAAAGTCACTGTTTGTGTGGTTGCATCGTGGTACAAAGGGGACAGGGTGCCCACGGACACCGCAGTCGAGTGTTGGAACGTCAAGGAAAGGCTGCCTCTGCCAATGAGTCCTTATCCGAGCAATCACAATTCACCCCAGGCCTAGAGTAATGACATACAGTCCACTCACTTATTAAAAGCCATAAAATAGTAGATATTCTCTGATCATTTAAGTATTTGGCCAACCCCTTCTATTCTTAAACCATACCATCTCCTTAGGTTTGATAACTCAACAGCGCCCTCATCAGGCCTGCCACAAACCCTAACTGTGGTAATAAGTTTAAGCTCCTTAACTCCTCTCTCTCTCTCTCTCTCTCTCTCTGATCTTATCTCACTTTCGTTTTTATTTACTCGTTAATTGTTTCTATTTTGTCTTGGTCTATTTGCTTCTCTGTTGTGTTTTGTTTCTATCAGTTCACGTAAAAGCAGTACCTGTGAGAGCCATCACGGAAGCTGAATAATAGATAAACGACCTGAGCAGCCAGAGTCATTAGAGGACCAACTGAGCTTCCGCCTGTCAAAATCCTTATTCAGATCTGGCACTCACCCACACAAATTGGCCCACGTGGTCATTCCCGGCTATTGACGTCCTACATTCCACTAACTGTCTGCACCAGTTAGTTGGAATCACACACAAAGTTTATCTAACTACGTGAGATCGTAACCCGCCAATCCTGCACAAGCTTGCATTGGTTCTTTTTGTGCTGTCTTTCTCTCGTCAACAGTAAGCCACTATGTCGCGAGCATCTAGCCCTGACACCCACTGGGATCATCTTGAGACCTGGTTGGGCGCCATGACCAACACGTTCCTGCCCAATGCCGCCGGCAACCTCCATCACCTGAGCAGCGAGCAGCTGGATGAGGACCTGAATCGACTGATGGCCCACGATCCGACCCAGAGCTACAGCCACAAAGAATGGGCAAAAATTATCGGCGGCCTTGCCCACAACCTCATTGCCCAGGCGAGGCTTAGTGAGAGAAACAACGCCCTCCTGGAACAGGAAGCAGCAGCGCTCAAGCTCCAGGCCGAGGAGGCCCGGAGGAATCAGGCCCAGACTCAACATCACCTCGATCAGCTACTCCTCGAGACCCAAGACCAGTGTGGGACAGCGGATGAATCCGACTCCGAGCTACAAGTCGAGGTAGAGAGACTCCAAAAAGCCCTTGCAGAGCTCCACCTGGAGACGGGGCGTAGACAGCAGTCGGAAAAGGAATCCAGAGAGGAACTAACTGGAAACCTCCAGCAAGGTGAAGCTCTCCTAGCCAGAGCAGAAATCGAACTGAAAGAAAGGGAAGCTAAAGCCAGGGCCTGTGAAAATCATCTTAAACAGGCCCGAAACGAGATTCTTGCTCTGAAACAACAAAGGGACTCCAAGTTACCAGAATGAGCTGTTTTGGTTGTCTGCCTCCCTAACGAACCACATGAGACCAGCCCCACATGCCTACTGGTCAGCACTCAAGCCCCGGTACCAGGACTCCTGGGGAACCTTATCGAGAAGGGGGTGGCCCGAAAACTGTATATAGCCATCACTGTGCAAAATGACGTGAGAATTGAAGCCCTGGTAGACACCGGGGCAGATCTAACTTTGATGTCATCTGACTTGTTCGAAAGACGCAGAGTTGAAGCTAAGAGACAAAATCGGACTCTTAAATCACAAAGATGTGAGCTGAATGTGCAGTCGTACAGCCAAAATGAGGTCCAACTTGAACAAATAGCTCCCATTCACCTAACAATCAGTCTAATGAGTTTGGTACACCCTGTATACATCTCACCAATGAACACGTTTCCCCTGCTCATTGGCAAAGACTTGCTAGACCGCTTTGAGCCCTTATTGGACTTCAGACAACTGAAAATTTGGGCTCAAGTGCGAGAACCTCTGCCCTTCCAGTCACCCAGATCACCCGAGCCAGACTGCCAGGTCACAAAGGTCACGGGAAATCTCGCAGCTAGCCGCGGGAACCCCGTCTCAGCACCAGAACGGAGTTCAAGGTCGCTACTCTGCACTCTTCAACTCACCACAGACTCTGACTCCTTCTGCCCCAAGGTCATAGCAGACCTGCAGCTGAATGATGTAACAACAACAGACATTATTCACACACTGTGGGCAGACCACTCAACCTTCAGCCACACCCTGGTCAGTGCTCTCATTGAAGGAACGCCGGACCTCCCATTTGCCAACAAGCACACACGCTTCCCATTGGACTCTCGTCTGTCAACCATGACGACTGCCAAGGACATCTGAGCTTTGAACTTGAAAACCTCCTGTCTGGCCAGACCATTCCAAAGGTCTGCATCCTGGTCAACGAACAGGAAGGTGCAGTACCCGCTTATACCAAAGGGGTCGCTGTTCGGCTCAACATGCAACGTGGTCAAACCCTAAACAACACGCTGGGTTTCTTCCAACTTTCACCCGAAGGTGTGGGACTTGGACTCACTCTGGAAGCCACACCCCTCACCGAAGTATCATCCCGTGTAGTCTACATCTTGTTCAACAACTGCACGGCCACAGACATCAGAATTCCCAAGGCCTACCGTCTGGGATGGATTTTGAATCACGACTTCCATGACTTTGAACTCATGTTACCAGTCACCGGCTCAATACCTGCAATGATCCCAGCAGGGAGCTTGGACAACACAGTGTTCACAGCACCCTTCAAGATCATCTCCATCACTTCCATCATGCCGGTATCCACAGAAGAGGTGCGCAGAACGGAGCTGATGGACCAACACCGCGCAGTATACGCAGTCTCTAACCAGCCTGTCTGCAAAACTCATGAAATTGCTGCACCTCTGACTGCCCACTTGACAAGTGACACAACAAGGGGGGAGCCATTTCCAGGATTTGAGACTCAAATCCAACAAATTCTGAAAGATGCAGATGCCCTAAAGAATGATACAGACCGTCAGAAACTCAGACAGGTCCTGTACAAATTCAAAACGTCATTTGCAAAAGACTCTTTAGACTGCGGCCTCACTAACTTTCATACGGTGCGTATTCCAACACCCCCAAATGCTCCTCCCACCTTCGTCAGGCAGTACAAAATTCCCATCGCCTCACACAAACCAGTGCAGGAGATTATTCGTTTCATGGAAGAAAAAGGTGTCATCTGCCTATGCAACAGCACCTACTCAGCTCCCATCTGGCCCCTTCTTAAACCAAATGGCAAGTGGCGACCCACCATTGACTACAGAAACTTGAACCAACAAGTGCCACTGTCACAATGGCCCATGATACAGCTGGAGCAGGAACTACCCAGAATCAGAGGAGCCACTATTTCCTCTACGCTTGATGTGGCTTCAGGATTCTGGACCATACCCGTGCATCCAGAAGATCAACACAAGCTGGCCTTCACCTTTGGCAACCAACAGTACACGTTCACGTGGTACCCATTCGGCTATGCCAACTCGCCAGCTGAATTCAACATCTTCCTGAACAAAGCATGTCCAGATGCAAGAATGAGAGGGAATCTTATCTATGCAGATGATGTTCTCATGAAAAGCACAACTGTGGCTGACCACCTGATAGAAATAGTCCATGTTCTGAACCAACTGGCCGTTGCCGGTGCCAAGATTGCCCTCCACAAAGGACAATGGTGCCGGACCAAGGTCGATTACATGGGTCTACTTATCGGTCCCCAAGGCATTGAACCGCAGTCCAGCTGCATCCAACCTATTCAAAACATCAAGACTCCCACCAATGTCTCAGGGCTACGCAGTTTTCTAGGTGTGTGCAACCACTCACGTCAGTTCATAGAGAACTACTCAGACAGTGCAAGACCTCTAACTGCTCTGCTGGAAAAGGACTGCCCATTTGTCTGGACAGAAGCCCAAACAAATGCGATGAACGAACTGAAACAACATTTGTGTACAGCTTCATGTCTGGCTTACCCTGATCCACAGAAGGAATTTTACTTGGAAGCTGGATTCTCCAACGACTGCCTGAGTGCTGGTCTGTACCAACGGTATGACCAAGACAAAAGAGTCGTAGCATATGCCAGCAAGACACTTCTGTCACCAGAGCGTAAATACTTAGACTGTGAAAAGACTTTTCTCTGCACAGTATGGGCCATCCAAAGATTCTCCAACTACATCGGAGTACAAAAGGTTATCACAGAGACCTGTCACCAGCCTGTCACTTTCCTCAACGGCCAGCTCATCCGAGATGGCGTGGTCACCAACTCATGCATAACCACGTGGCTGATGGCCCTCCTGGGGCGCAACGTTGAGGCACGATATGCCCAAAATCACAAGTCTGCACTAAGCGACGGCTTGGCTGCCTGCCAAAACTGCTCCAATGACACAACAGCTTCAACACTGGAGGTAGAGGTACCCCAACAACAGCAACCAACCTGTCACAGGTACTTTGAAGAGAATGCGTGCCAAGGTATGCCCACCGCCTACGTCGATTCCCACAACCATAAAGGCATCCGAAAGGCAGGAGCAGGGGTGTTATGGTTAAATGACCAACGCTGCCCACCACAACACTTCAGGTTGGGTCCCCAGTCATCACAGTATGCTCATAACCCTTCAAATCGCATCTGCCCATAACATCAGAGAACTCCTCAGTTGCACAGACTCAAACTATGCCAGACTCAGTTTCACATGCCACCTGTCGGGCTGGAAACTAAATAGTTTCAAGACTGAAAGCAACAAACCGGTCAAACATCAACACCTGTTCCAAGCATGTGATGACATCACTCAAATAAACAACATGATCGTTTACTGGGAAAAGGTGAAGGGACACTCAAAGCAACCAGGGTGTGACAAAGACTCGAATGACCAAACTGATGCCCTTGCCAAGACGGGCACACTACATGGCAATCTACGGTTACCCCCACCCCAGTCACCCACCCTTAGTGTGGCAGCAATAACCTGCAGCCAACGAACTGTTCCTGCAACAGTTCCCACCTCACAGCCACTTTCACTGGCTCCACAAATTCCCAACAATGATATAGCTGACCTCCAAGTCTCCAACACCTCCATACAAGCTATATTAAACCACCTCTCAGACCCCTCCAACCACCCGATCACGGCATCTGATCCCATTGCGGCCACTAGCCTCAAACGACTGCATGAGAGCAAACACATGCTGTGTGTGGAGGTAAATATTCTCTGGTATGCCCCTGATGACCTCACAGCGCCAAAGCTTGTAATGCCACAGTGCCAAAAGGGGGGCATGCTAATATACGCCCACTACGCACCATGTGCCAGACACCATGGTACCAGAGCCACTTATGAGACATTAAAACAAGTGGCGTACTGGCCCAGCATGCAGCAATATGGGGCAGAGTATGTCAGAGGATGTCTGGTTTGCTGTCAATTCCAACCGGTAAACCCAATTCACAGAGCTCCACTGCAACGCAGGGGAATCACATTTCCATGGTCGGACCTCCAGATAGACTGGGTAGGACCCCTGCCCAGATCAACAAGAGGTAACAAGTATTTCCTCACGGTCGTGTGCCAATTTACCAAGTGGGTAGAGTGTCTTCCAGCACCTAACGACACTGCCCAGACCCCGGCCTACCTCCTGATGAACCACATCTTCACCAGGTCCGGACTGCCACTTAGAGTCAACTCTGACAGAGGCACTCACCTCACGGTCAATGTCAAGCACATGCTCACTCAACTGGAGAAAATGACTGTCACACAAGCTGAATTAAATGGACACAAACGATGCACCAAACGGTTCTTGGGAGCTTTGCTCGGAGCCGCCGCTGCCGTCGGGACCCTGTTTAACCTCGGCATGTCTAGTGTCAACACAGTGAGCCTAGCCACCATAAGACGGCATGTGGCTAAAATTCAGACTGAAATTCCGCAGCTGAGAAAACAACTGGCAACACAGAGTAAAACCCTGCAAACCATCTGCAAATCCATTAAAGGCATTGTGGTGGTTCTCAGTACTCACAGTTTCCTGCTGAACCAAACGGTGAACTTAATGAAGCAACTGTTTACCATCTTCCAAAATGACTTTGGCCAAACTCAGCTGGTCACAACTCTGACAGACATGCTGTGGGAGGTTAGCTCCTCCATGGACAGCTTGGCTATGGGTAGGATTCCCCCGTACCTTGTACTCCTAAGACTCATACAAACTGTGCTGTGCTCTGCTACTGGCAGACCCACCAAGTCTCTTCCAACCCACCTCACCTACTCTCTGGGTAGTGCCATCCTACTGCACGTCGACACCGAACAGAGTGAGGTGGCCTTTCTCCTGAATCTACCCATCATTGAATCAAATAACATCTACCGACTCAAAGTCAATATTCTCATAGTCAATGTCGGATTTTGGCAAGGTAACACCCATATCAAGATACACACACCAAATATGGTAGCCTACCACGATAGCAACCCACAGCTGTACCAGGCTCCCAATTGGCACATGTGTATTTTGACCAAAGACATTCACTACCTCTGCCCTAGCAAACTTTTCCTCAGAGACAACACTGAAGGAATCTGCGGGTTGCAACCCATGATCAGTGACACATGCTGCCCTGCCGAGGCCAAGCCTCGCACCCAAGTCATCGTCAACACCCCCATTCGCACTGCCACCCTGACCTACGATCAGCACGACACTGCCACTCGTGTCAGCCTGCCCAACCAAAGTATGTGGGTTCAGGTACCCACAGGCGCCATCCTCCACCTCGACGATCTGGCATTGTAGCATTTCCCAAGTGAAGAGTACCAGTCGGAACTGGAAATCCCAACCTTCTTCAAGAATCATAACCTCACCTTAGATCCAGAACTGGAACTTAGGATTGAGAAAGGGGGGGTCCCAGTTAATCGACATTACTCCCATTGACACATCCCTCCAAGCACTGTCCCGACTGCCCATCCTGACCAGCTCACCTATAGCCCAGGCTTGGACTGCTGCCAACACAGCCCTCTGCCTCTCCATGGCAATTGAGTACACTCTGATACTGGGCCTGGCCTTCATCCTATCCAAAGGGATCAAAGGGAGGCGAGAGTCCAGGGACGGGTGCCTGCCTGCCTGCCTGTCGTTCCTCGACTTTTCAAAAGGAAACCAAGGAGAGGAAGTACAAAGACGGAGGATATGCCAAATCTCATCGAGATGGACTCTCCATCTGAGGAACCAAAGGCCAAGGACGAGTAGCAAATCACCTGTTGCTTGACCATCATGATCCATCTGCAATCCGACTTTTGCCGTCCAACGAGGTCCACACATGAACTTCGTCGGCCGAAAAGGGGGACTGTAGCGTCTGTGGTGGATCAAAATCATCAATACAACTATAAATTAAAGAAAGCTTTTAACGTTTGACCTCCTTCGGATAACTCATAGACCATGGCTCCAGCAGGTCTAGATGAAATGACCCTATTGGCATCTTTGTTGCCTCCATTGAAGAGAAGCAGGAGGCCCTCTCACCAGCTCCGGGGACTTCAAAGAGTCACCCGTGCTTCACCCCACATGGCGCTAAGGGCCATGTGGCATATCCGAGACACTGTGAAAACCCAATACACATCACACACATCACACACACACATACAGAGACACAAACAATTTGGAGACTGTATCTACATTTAGCCTCAAAATATGACTATGCCAAAGTGTACCCGTTGCTCTATTCAAGTGAATGTGCATGTATCCATATTATATAAGATTAGTTATGACTGTAGCGGTGTTAGTTTTACTCTAAACGGTATATTCAAGTATAAACTGTATCTCTTTTATTTTTTAAATGCATAAAAAAAAAAAAAACTCTCACTTTTATGTCTTTGACATCCGACAAGTTTGGTCTCATTGTAAAGCTCTCTTTATGCCCTAATTGACAATGTATGTCACATTACTGTAAAATGCATTGTTCTATTTTTAATGGTACTTCGAAGAAAATGTACTCAGATCTGACACTTCATAAACCATGCAAATGAGGTCGTAAATGGAGACAAAGAAAAAGTTTGCCCGCCAAACTTTCACCCTCGCCATTGGCTGGCGCATCCAAGGAGGCGTTTTGGCTTGTTTGTCCTTAAAAAGACAACCACACGCACGTTTCTTTTGTCTCTCGATTGTCTTTCGATTGCCCCTCGCCATCTCACACACGTCTCTCCCGGACGTCTCTGCGACCGCGCTTCCATCACGCGCTCCTCTGCTTCTTCGGGATGACCATCTTTTTGGCACAAGTTTTCTTTTGTCAAGCCTCCGTCATCCTCCATCACCTAGGAGACTGACTCTCTCTTCTTTATTTTCCGGTTATCTTACTCTTAAGTTAAAACCTTGTTTGAAAATCCCACCGATAAC
Organism: Hypophthalmichthys molitrix; assembly: GCA_037950675.1. Lineage (NCBI taxonomy): Eukaryota > Metazoa > Chordata > Actinopteri > Cypriniformes > Xenocyprididae > Hypophthalmichthys > Hypophthalmichthys molitrix. The sequence goes on from CM075511.1 coordinate 10,495,491, forward strand.
CCTGCCTCGGAAAAGGACCAATTGCTCCAGCTGCACACATTGAAACCGCAGCACCTGAACCTATGCAAGTATAGAACCGTTCTTTTCAAAGCGTTTTAAGCTCCATGCGTAAGCTGAGTTTCCTTGCTGGCTCTCAAAGGTTTAACTGTTTGTAATTCGCCATTTTCTTTGATCACCTCTGTTTTCCTGCTTTTACTTTTACTTTTGCTTTTGTATATATATGTACTATTTTTGCATATTTAGCCGTATAACGTAGCCCATGTATTCGTAGTTTCGTATATTAAATGCATTATATTCATGCTCGATTGCCTCTGTTGCTCATTCAACAAACCAGGTCTCTTCTACGCTTGATTCTGCAAAACTGCTTTACGCTTTAATGCTATAATAGGAAGTTATTCTCGTGGCCAGAGACTAACTTCCTTTTATAATAGTCTATGGGAAAACTGATGGTTTGCTGGACAAACTATAGTCTTTCTCAAACCACTATTGAACTAGACCTAATCATATATGTACTTAATTATAATCCGATGTAATTAATTCACAATATATGTACATAATTCCCTCTTTGGTCGATCTATATTATAATTAATCATAACGCGTTATGACTTAATTATATATATATTTCACCCATAATTTGAGCTAATTGATTAAATACCTGTAAATTCACTACACTATCTCACAAACACATAACATACACGCAGGTCACACACATACGTAGGTAAAAATGAGCAATGATAGAGTTGAACCAGAAGTGGGACCGGAAATGGAGCTATGGGAAAAAGTCAAAGACAATCTGGAAAAAAATCATCAGTTTCCTCAGTAATAAAACACCCTTGCTGACACAGGTGGTTTACAAATTAATACTAAATAGCTGTTTAGTGTTCAAATGTACAATACTTGCAAGATGTCTTTAGGTCGAGGAGCTTTGGATTTGCAGGCTGAGGAGTCCTTGATGATTTGGTCCGAAGTTGTAGACAGTATCTTCTGCGTTGGATGAAGTAATATGAAACAGCTTAAGCTGTTAATTTGACTCTTAGTGGGGAGTTCTATCTCTCTCTCATAGATGAGTACATGGCTGGGTTGCAGGCCTAGGCCTACAGGCCTTCCAGGCCCACAGGCCTTGGCCTGAAGAGGCCTGGAGCAAAAGAGGGTCTCTTCAGTCGTCCAAGAAGCAAGAAGGAGAGAGGGAGGGGCGTTGTGCACTGGCTTTTAACCTCTGGTGAAAGTCACACCTCTTAGGGCTGACCTGACCAATGAAGATTGTATTTCCGGGCAATAACACGCCTCCTGTCAGGACTTTTACGACCGAGCAAGATTAACTGGCGGAGTTTTTGAAGAAGAACTATTAAAGATTCTTGTAATACTGATGTGTTGCATGAGGTATCGACATATCACATACACAAGCATTGAAATCTTCTCGATACGAACCCATAGACACTAAACATGGCATAATTGAGGTTACCTTAAATGTATCATAAAACATGTGAATACAATACTGAGTACAGTACAACAAACAGTAATAATGGATACCATTTCCTGGGAATATGCATGTTAATTTATAGAACAGTCTGTCTATAAATTAATGCAGGAAAGTCTGTTTTCTGTGGGAAAGATGCAGGTTTTCTGTGCGTCTCTTTGTCTCTGCTCTTCACTGCTCTTCCATGTGGCAACCAATATTCTTTAGCGCAATAAAACTTGTAACTGAGAACTTCTCGGGGGATGGGGGACAGACCCCAGAGTGAGCTTTAAACCATTATTGGTTAACTATAACAAATAATTGTGTCTGGTTTGTCTTAGTCGTTACAGGGGAGAATGTAGATGTGTACAGTTTTGAATGCAAGAATATGTCCTGTGCACTCAATGTTGCATTCTTGAGGCAAATGATTACAAAGGAGTTTTGTAGCTGTACGGTGATCATATTTTAATTAGTTTTACATTCATTCAAATATGAGTCTCGTATATTCAGATTCAGACATAGAAGTTAAAAAAAAACATTAATTCACTACATTAATAAAAAGGTATAAAATACAAAAATATATCAAGCAAGACACTGTAATTTAGCACAGAATTGATATATAAATTGATGCATAAAAACTTGTAGGAAAAACTTCACTTTATGTTACTAAGGAAAATTACAACATTAAATATTCAAAATGAGATTTTTTAAAAAATATATACAGTAGATTAATATAAATGAGTTTTCTTTAATACCACATAGGTTTATCATATTTTAATCATCTGATGAAAATATCTGACAATGAGTTAAGGGTTAAATCAAAGTTACAGACATACAGAAACAAAGCTAAGCACTACTTGATCAGTATAATTAAATGTAACTGGACTGTCGCAGGCACTAAATAGGAACTGTGTAATGACACAGTATTAGTGTTTGTACAGTGCACTTATGTTCTACATTGAAGTAATCTGATCAGTCTAAACATAAGGGATCAGAGGTATTCATGAGTTTTTATTGTGAGTTTGTGCCAAAAGTTTCCAGCTGTAAAGAACAGCATTACATGCTTGTGTGTTCAGAGTTTGCTCCATTGATGGTAGAAAAGTGCTCTTGGGTCAGACTGGATTCCTTATCTGGACTGGCAAGAGGTTTTTGTGGTGCTTTAAACAGAAAAGAGAAGAAAACTGGATGTAAGCGCAAAGATAGGTATAGATATGGCAAGACAAACAGTAGGGCTATGTTTATATGCATTAGAATATTAGTACCCAGAACACAGCCATATTCTGAAAAGGCCACATCCATCATTCAGGCATATTGCGCCTTTCTAAAAGGGGTTTTACTCTGAACTCTGAATCAGATACACTACAAACTATAATAATCTTACAATGACTTTCATTCAGCATTTATCATCATATTTTAGGTAATTTTGCTAGGCGACACCTAACCATATATAACCCATCTGATTATTTGCTTATTCTGAAAATGAGCAACAATCAAATTTTTTATAGCTAGAGAAGAAATAAAAGAGACAGCCTTTTTCCACCTGTAGCGAATTAACTCAAAGTCTGCAGATTTAGCTGAACAGTGTTCAGGGAGAAATGCACCTAAGTGCAGGTGAAATTAGCCGAGAAGAATTAAAGGCAAGGAAAGAGAGAAATCAGAAAAACAGGAATGTGGTTAAAGGAAATTGGTTTAGATCACTTCACACTGCATACATACAAGCTGTGGTTAAAGGCTTCAAGTAAATAATGCTAACCGTTAACTGTAGAAGTTATTAGTTAGCTTAGCCTGAGCGGAAGGGCCGCTAGGTTAGTACTTCCTGTGACAAGTTGTTGTCATGGGAAGCAGTGCATGTCAGAGCAATTCAGCAGTTCATGAAGAGTGTCTGCACATCTGAAACGAGTCCTGTATCGAGTTAAAATGTGGCGCTTACACTTCACGATATTCAAAAATTAGATGTTACATTCAGTAAAATGCATATATGGTTTGGCATTTGCAAGTTTTACTCATGTAAACCCTTCTCTCTACATTAAACAACGTCTTGTACTTGTTTAAAGTGTAATTAAACAGATGTGCTGTAAATTAAAGCTTGTTTAAGCATAAATAGTTGAGTCCATCTCCAGACTTTCAGATCTGCCCTGCTTGGTGTTGAGGGCAGCACTCAATCCGCGTTCAGACTTCTGGGTCTGAGAAATCCTTTATGCCGGCTGGTTTCAGCTGCTGGAAGTCTGAGAGCATCGCGATTCTGGCTGGATGTGCTCCAGAACAGAGTGTTTGTCTTGGTGGGTCACCCCAGTCAAAGACTTCGGGCGAAATTTGATGTCTTGTATGTTGGTATGGACGCTGTGGTCTGCTAAGCAGCGGGCTCTGGCCCACCCCCCACCCCCCACCCCCCCTTTGTGCAGGGCTGGGGGAGCTTGTGCTGCTGCTGTGAGGTCCATCAGGGTGCATTTTCCTTGTGGGGTCCATTTGCACTTGGTTGGACTGTTTCAGTTCTTTTTGGACCACAACGAGTTTGTCTCCCATGCTGCTGAATTGCTGAGTCAGTGTTTGGATTTCAGCTCTGCATGTGGATGGCCTTCAAGGGCCTTAGCTTTAGTGTCTCTTTAAATTCAAACAGTTCTTTTACGTTCTTTAAGTGGCGAAGTTCAACAGCTGTCAGAGCCTCCTGAAGACTGGTCACCTCCCTCAGTTGCTCTGCTCTGTCAGGGTCCTTGCATCTGTCCTGTGCCTTCTCACGCTGAGTGGGTTGGTTCTCTGTGGAACTCTGTGACTTGGAGCGTTTGTTCATTTACATCCTGTTGGAAGCCCGTATGAGCATGGGCTAAGGAGAAGATGAAGCTCTTTGTGGCTCAGGCCGGGTGTCAAGTGTCTGCTTGTCCTGCCGATCTCGTTCCTTGCTCTGCCGTTGCAGGTCGTTGACTGCTTTGGCTGAAGGGTGTCCATCACATTGTTCTGCTGGGTCTCCAAGGGGTCCTGGATGGCAGGACTGGATGTCCTAGGCAAAATGGCACACTTATGGGGACACGAGAGAGAGAGATGGCACAGGCAAATGCAAGTTTCGTACAGAACGGCTATGTGGGCCATGTAGGGAATGAATAGCTGAAGTGGGGGAAGCCAGTATGAGACTTAGTGCTGGTCACAACTAAGGGGTTTGAGTATCTTTGTTGACAGCGGTAAGCTGTGTTGACTGATGACTGGGCTGGTACATGTCGTTAAACTATTACTCAGAATACTGATGGTTCTTTTTCCACAGGTTGTCACCATGAGGGTAACGAATAGAACAAACTTGTAGAAAAAACAATAAGATGAAATCAGAAAGGGGAAAGGAAGAAAAGAGGGTTTTACCTATTTAGTTTTGCTAGGAGATATGGTTAAGCAGGTGTCACTTGTTCAAGTAATCACCTAATCTCTAGGCTAACAGAGAAACACCAAATGCCTTGAGGACAAAAGAAAAAGGAACAAAGGGAAGTGTTTCTAGTCCTTTCCGGAGCCAAAAGTGCATTAGACGGTGGCCGTACTTCATGTATTTGGCACTAAGGAGTTTAGTTGCTAGAGAGCTAGATTTGGCTACACGCGGTTGTTGTTTGCACAACGGTCTGTGACGTGGGTGCTGTTATCAGACTTTTAGAGGTGTCTGCTCACACGCTCTGTTGTCATGTGTTACCAAGAGACCAATGTCAGTTCACAATACAACCAGAAGGGAGCAGCATTCTAATTGTGCTGTAAGCCTGCATTGAGGACTCTAGCATGGCAATGCATAACTCACAAATCACAACAGCACATCACTTCACAGACAATGGTGAATTACTAGTTAGCTAGGCTAGAATTTACACCACAAATTCAACGTGACTGTTTCATATGAGCGGTCCAGCACACTGATATGAATACGATGGCGTAACGAATAATGATAAGGCCTTATTAATCGGTGACTGAGGAGCATCGCCCAGACATGACCACCCTTACAAACGCTGTAGTGAGATTTCTTCGTCACACAGGTAAATTTATGCTGCTTAATCTGGGATTCCGTCATCAGAAAAAGGCATTCAAAGCTGAAAGTGGGGGTTTCTTCGCCCAAGATCAGGTTAGTTTATTCTGGTACCCTTTTGTACGAGCTGCTAATCTGAGATTCCATCGTCAGAAAAAGTCTTACGCTCGTTTAACAACTGAAATTATGATTTCTTCGATAATTTCAGGTTCTACTTCTTCGTACAATTTAAACATGCATTATAGCATCGAGGAACTTTCTGCAGTTCGAAGGAACGCGCATTCAAGCCATAGTTTTGCTGATTTTATCAGAAATTTGTATGTGCATGTATAAGATGTTAATAAAGCTTATGCAAAACACATGATTGATTACTGGGTCCATCCGCAAACAATTGCTTAAAATGATGCCTTTCGTTCTCCACCAAAACTTATAGCGAATTAACTCAAAGGGATGAATTAACTCATTATGATTATTAATTATGATTAATTATGAATATGTAAATCAGTTAATCAGATTAGCTGGATGTAGCTACATTAAGATTAATATTACAATCAATTAACCTGTTCGTCCAGTGAACACTCAGTGTTGATTGTTAATTAATTCTAAGAAATGTTCATTTCCAGGTTATGGAAAAACAACATTCTTATTGTACCGTACTACTCGGAGCATGTAGTCAGGATATAAATCACTTAAGAGGCAATTTATTAGCAGACGGAGACAGAACCAAACATGTATTGTGCACAATCTTTATTAACTAACTCACAAACACATAACTAAACTAACAAACACATAACATACACACAGGTCACACACATACGTAGGTAAGAATGAGCAATGATAGAGTTGAACAGGAAGTGGAACCGGAAATGGAGCTATAGGAAAAAGTCAAGGATAATCTGGAAAAGAATCATCAGTTTCCTCAGTAATAAAACACCTTTGCTGACAAAGGTAAGTTCTACAAATCAATACTAAATCGCTGTTTAGTGTTCAAATGTACGATACTTGCAAGATGCCTTTAGGCTGAGGAGCATCGGGTCTGCAGGCTGAGTAGAAATCTTGATGATTCGCTCCGAAGTTGTTGCCAGTATCTTCTGCGTTGGATGAAGTACTAAGAAACAACTTAAACTGTTAATTTGACTCTTAGTGGGGAACAAAGTTCTGTTTCTCTGTCATAGATGAGTACATGGCTGTTGTAGGCCGAGGCCTGCAGCAACAAGGGGTCTCTTCAGTCATCAAAAAGCAAGGAAAAGAGAGAGGGAGGGGCGTTGTGCACTGGCTTTTAACCTCTGGTCAAAGTCCCACCTCTTAGGGTTGACATGACCAATGAAGATGTTGTATTTCTGGGTGAAAACACCCCTCCTGTCAGGGCTTTTATGACCGAGCAAGATTAACTGGCTGAGTTTTTGAAGAAGAACTATTAAAGATTCTTGTAATACTAATGTGTTGCACAGGTATGGACATACCGCATACACAAGCATTTAAATCTTCTCGATACGAACCCATAGACACTAAACATGGCATAATTGAAGTTACCTTAAATGTATCATAAAACAAGCAAATACAATGAGTGCAATACAACAACAGTAATAATGGATACCATTTCCTAGGGATGTGCAAGTTCATTTATAGAATGGTCTGTCTATAAATTAATGCAGGAAAGTCTGTGTTCTGTGGGGAAAATGCAGGAAAGATGCACGTTTCTATGTCTCTTCTCTGCTCTTCCATGTGGCAACCACATTATTTAGTGCAATAAAACTTGTAACAGAGAACTTCTCAGGGGATGGGGAACAGACCCCAGAGTGAGCTTTAACCAATTATTGGTTAACTATAACAAATAATTGTGTCTGATTTGTCTCAGTTGTTACACACCAAACCGGCTTGCATTTCCATTGACTTAAAGGGTTAGTTCACCTAAAAATAAAAAAATTATGTAATTTATTACTCACCCTCATGCCGTTCCACACCCGTAAGACCTTATTTAGCGATGGCCGATTTCAAAACACTGCTTCAGGAAGCTTTGGAGCATAATGAATCAGCGTATCGAATCATGATTCGGATTGTGTGTCAAACCGCCAAACTGCTGAAATCACGTGACTTTGGCGCTCCGAACCGCTGATTCAACACACTGATTCATTATGCTCCGAAGCTTCCTGAATCAGTGTTTTGAAATCGGCCATCACTATATAAGTCATTATTTTGTTTTTTTTTGGCACACCAAAAATATTCTCGTCGCTTTATAATATTAATTTTGAACCACTGTACTCACATGAACTGATTTAAATATGTTTTTAGTACCTTTATGGATCTTGAGAGAGGAAATGTCATTTTCCCTATGCATGCCTCACGGAGCCATCGGATTTCAACAAAAATATCTCAATTTGCGTTCCGAAGATTAACGAAGGTCTTAATAAATGACAGAATTTTCATTTTTGGGTGAACTAACCCTTTAAGAGTTGAATTATCGTTTAAAGAAAGTTAAAGAGAAAAGCCTCACACTACAATGACTCATGTCCTTAAAGGGATAATTCTCTCTCACTCTCCGGTCCTGGAGAGCCACAGTCCTGCAGAATTCAGCTTCAACCCTGATAAAAACTCATCTGCCTGAAGCTTTCTAGTAACCCTTCAGACCTTGATTAGCTTGTTCAGGTGTGTTTGATTAGGGTTGGAGCTGAACTCTGCAGGACTGTGGCTCTTGAGGACCGACGTTCGTTACGTTCGACCGACCCCTGTTCTAGACTGTTGGAGAAGACAGGATTGATATGTTCTATCCTAACAATTATTGCTATTATGCATTTTGCATTAGTTGCAGTAGTTTATGAAACAGACACAGTCTTTATGCTAAAATAGCTAGGTGATATGCATTATTAATTTGAGCAACTCAAGCAGCTAGCAGACAGTCGGTTATACCATTCTGTGTGGTCCCTGTTAGTAACACTATGAAGGCGAAGATTCCTTTTGTTTTAAATGTTTCCTTTGTTTGCCTTCAAAAACTCTCCATCCAAGTCCTTTCAGAAACATGTTTTAGAATAATCTTGTCAAATAAACACAATGTAGAAATCTTTCTTTTCTAGTATGATTTCTACTTTTAAAAGAGATTTGTATCTATTAAACAATAATTTAAATGCATTCAAGGTAGCTGTATGCTAGCATGTCAGATGGAGCATCACTGATTAGCTTAATGATGGCACAGCGTACATTCATACAACAATGCAACAATAATAAAACAATGCATTGACATAAAAATTGTAATTTACTTTTGATACTTAAATACTTTTAAAAGCAAGTACTTATGTACTTTTACTTAAGTAAAAATCTGTCTTTACAACTTTCACTTATAACAGAGTAGTATTTCATCAGTAGTACCAGTCATCTATACTTTCCCTCAAGTAATGGATTTGCGTACTTTGTCCTCCTCTGCTCTTTAGCAGGTCACAAACTTGTTATCATAAATGTATCTATATTTACATAGATCTCCAAATGTAGAAAGAACAAAAAGTATGTTGTTGCCCCTTAACCTGCAATGTACCGCCGATGAGCAATTGTTTTTTTTTATATGAATTTTTCAATTCATCTTCATATACTGTTTCTGAAGTGAAAACCTTAAGATTGGACCTCGGATATCTGTTTTTCAATCAATACATTATAGAGGGGAAAAAGCATAAAGAAGCCGACATTTGGAAAAGAGACACCGTTATGTTTTAGCATCTTGTTTGCAATCATTTTAATCAGGTAAACCAGGGGTTCTCAACCCTGGCCCTTGAGGTCAAATTTCCTGCAAAGTTTAGCTCCAGCCCTAATGAAACACATCTGAAAAAGCTAATCAAGATCTAATCAAGGCAAATAAGTGAGGTTATTCAAGGTGGGAACTAAACACTGTGTGAAAGTGGACCTTGAGGGCCAGAGTTGAGAACCCCTGCGGTAAACTCTGGGAAAATCCAGCTCACACTACAGGACTGTTAGACTACCTGAACTGCTGTGGTGCTCACGCTTGCACAACAAGGTTTCTTATCTGTTGTTGTCTTGTCCATAGCAGTGTGGAGACTACACAACACAACACTGATGAGGTGCACAAACTACAAGACATTTGGTCAAGAGGCAATTCCAACCAAGAGTGAAAAAAAAACATTTCCTCTCATAAATTCAAGCGAGAAGTTCACGCAAGTGATTTTTCTGTTTATACTATCTTTACTGTGATTGGTTGGATTAGTTCCACCTTGTTGTTGCATTGCACACACTACAAGATCACATGGCGATAATATCAAACAGGTTTGAAAATAATCGCAGCATCTGGGACTGTGTCTGTCTGGGATGGCAAAATCCATCCAAAAGATGTGTATTGTGAGCTTGCCTTAAGCGAATGCATTCAAACTGTCCAAATGAAAGGAAATTAGGACTTTGTAGTCTAGGACTTTGTGGTCTAACAACATTCAAATTATTTAAGAAAATGAGTAATTAAAGCAATCTGTTATCAATTAAAGCCATCATTTAGGCCTAAACCATAAATTATCAGACTAGTGTTTTTGTCTATAATTTTTTAGCAACAATCACAAAACATAAATTTTACAACTTTTAACTGCAACATGCAGGAGTCCCACAAATGGGTCCAGTGCTCCTGTACTCACAGGTATGGGTAGACAGAGAGGTTCTAGTCAGAAAGTTGCTCTGACTAAGCAGAGATGATGTGAGACCAGGGAGCTGGAGACTCCGACAGGTGGCATCCAACTTCTCATCCTACAATTTACAGCAAGAGATCAGTTTAACAGATTGAAGAGTTAAGTCTAAGATTTAAAGCTGCTGTCTGTAAGTTTTGCCTCTTTGTCACCATCTCTGTTTAAAACCTGCAATTGCAGTTATATGCAGAATTATTATTGTTACGTGCGTTGTGCATCGGCGGATGAATCTAAAGTTTGCTGTCAGTCACCACATCGGTGTGGATACTGTACTTCGGAAACACAAATTATACGTCTTGGAAGGATGACCAAAATAAGAATTTTCACTGGAAAATGTCATTCTGAACAAGTAAGTAACATGTCTGCCACTTTTGTTCTGACGAACTGAGGAAAAAAGCATTAGGCCTACAATAAACCACTGCCAATGGTGATTAAATCTAACGATCGCTTAGCTCAGATCACGTCAAACTGTGCAAATTATTATTATTGTTATACTTTGTTCTCAAATTGTTAATGTTAACAACATCAGCATTGCATGACTATGTATATTTAGTGTGTTTTAGCGTTACCTGTAGATTTCAATTACTGTAGCCACTCCGCAGTCCGACGTCTTTTGCTTTTGACTACGGGTGAATCTCCAGTTGTCACTGATGATTGTCATTTAGATCTTTCTGGATTACAATCCGCCTTCAAAATGATAAATTTAATTATTCCAGCTGCTGTAAGAAAAGGCTATAAATGATCCGCTACAAGCAGCATCCTCATATGATTTAACTTCCTTAAGAAGAAAGGACTCCTTCCTTTCTGTTTACAGATGTGACGTAATGACGCAAAGACGAACGGCTGCATGCTTGAATTATCCACGGAAACCCACCAGTACTGCTCTTATTATAAAACATTATTACAAGCCTACCGTTGTGAATCGAGCTAAGGTAAGGAGATAGTTTTGAACACTGGCTGGTTATGTACTTGCTCAAAAATTGATTTTGGATCATTTTTAACCAAAAAAAGTTACGGACTGCAGCTTTAAGATCCAATCTAACACAGTAAGAAAAGTGACCTGGACTGTTCCCTCTAATTTTGTTGATGTTGAGTGGAACCAATTTCTAATGAGTAAACCATTCTTTATACAGAAATTCTATAAAAATTAATAACCATATTTTATTTTGTCCTGTAATGATAAAGCTCAATTAACTGGCAATATTGTGACAATAGTCAAGTCACCTTTATTTATATAGCACTTTATACAATATAGATTGACTCAAAGCAGCTTTACAGTAATAATCAAGATAAGTAATGATCAATGATGCAAACAGAATTCAATTCTGCTGTAGCTCTAAAAAAAGACATTGTTCAGCAGAAGTCAGTTCAGTGTTTATTCAGTTCTATAACCGTTTATAGTTAATGACGTATGGCGGGGTGTCCAATCTTTTTTAAAAGGGGGCCAGATTCGCACCTCACTACATGGTAAAAAGTAAATATTTTGTTTCTATATCTAGAATGGATTTATGTTATTTAGTCTATAAACACATTCAATATAAATACAAATGCACAAAACTGCAAGTTTATGACAAAAAAAATATGTAATTTGGCCTTCTCACCAAAATCAGTGCCTGACCTCACAAATGCGCTTCTAGAAGAATTGTCAAAAATTCCCATAAACACACTCCTAAATCTTGTGGAAAGCCTTCCCAGAAGAATTGAGGCTTTTATAGCTGCAAAGGGTGGGCCAACTCCATATTAAACCCTACAGATTAAGAATGCGATGTCATTAAAGTTCATGAGCACATAAAGGCAAGCGTCCCAAAACTTTTGGCAATATAGTGTACCATGGTTACAGTTAGTTACCACAGTAAATCCATTATAAAAGTTGGTCAATTGTTGGTTGAAAAGTATTCTAACTGGATGTTTCTCCTGATTTGCACATTAGTGTTGTTGATTAAGTCAATTCAACTGCGCTGATTCAACTGGCTTTAAAACTAAATTAATCACAGAGATTTGCAGCTTGTACCGGAGACCTCTACGCCGAACTCGAACGCTTCTCACTGGCTGTTTAGTGATCGTGTGATCGAGACACTCAACAAGTAAACACATTTGTGAGCTTGTGAGTCGCATGCTGCGCAGTGCACACAAGTAGCGCTGTTTTGTTCCGTTTTTGGCGCGTTAATGTACTGCCACCTTGTGTTGACACTGTGAAACTGTACGATTTGTAAATTATGCGTGGCAGGCCACATATAATATATTTTAATAGACAAGCTGCGGGCAGTTTGAAATTCATCCCCGGGCCGTGCCAGGGTGTCTAGAGATATGAACAAGTTAAATTTAAGACTTTTAAAGACCTTTTTAATACCATCTTACATGAAATTTAAGACCAAACCTGCAATGGAAATACACACACACACACACATACATATATATATATATATATATATATATATATATAAACACTACCAGTCAAAAGTTTGGACACGATAAGACTGCTCACCAAGGCTGCATTTATTTAATTAAAAATACAGTAAAAACAGTAATATTGTGAAATATTATTACAATTTAAAATAACTGTTTTCTGTTTGAATATATTTTATAAAGTAATTTATTCCTGTGATCAAAGCTGAATATTCAGCATCATTACTCCAGTCTTCAGTGTCACATAATCCTTCAGAAATCATTCTAATATGCTGATTTGCTGCTCAAGAAACATTTATTGTGTACAATTGTACAAAATATTTGTGTACAATTTTTTTTCAGGATTCTTCGATGAATAGAAAGTTCAAAAGAACAGCATTTACTTGAAATATAATCTTTTGTAACATTATAAATGTCTTTACTGTCACTTTTGATTGATTTAATGCATCCTTGCTTAATAAAAGTATTAATTTCTAAACAAAATAACAATAAAAACATTTCAAAACAATAAAAAATTAAAATTCTTACTGACCCCAAACTTTTGAACGGTAGTGTATAATGTTACAAAAGCTTTGTATTTCAGATAAATGCTGTTCTTTTGAACTTTCTATTCATCAAGGAATCCTGAAAAATAGAAATATTGTACACAAATATTTTGTACAATTGTACACAATAAATGTTTCTTCAGCATCAAATCATCATATTAGAATTATTTCTGAAGGATCATGTGACACTGAAGACTGGAGTAATGATGCTGAAAATTCAGCTTTGCCATCACAGGAATAAATTACATTTTAAAATATTTTCAAATAGAAAAGAGTTATTTTAAACTGTAATAATATTTCACAATATTACTGTTTTTACTGTATTTTTAATTAAACAAATGCAGCCTTGGTGAGCAGACAAAACTTCTTTTTAAAACATTAAAAATCCTACCGTGCCCACGATATATATATATACATATATATATATATATATATATATATATATATATATATATAAAATCAGGCATGTGATCAGCTAGAGATAAAAAAGCAGGAAAATGTGACCGCACACCCAAGCCACCAGGGCTGCATTTATTTGATCAAAAATACAGTAAAAACAGCAACATTGTGAAATATTCTTACAAATAGAAAAAAGTTTTCTGTTTCAATACATTATAAAATGTAATTTATTCCTGTGATCATCCTTCAGAATTCATTACAATTTGATTTGATGGTTAAAAACATTTCTGATTATTATCAATGTTGAAAACAGCTTCAGATTTTTGTGGAAATGGTGATACATTTTATTTTTCAGAATTCTTTGAAAAATAGAAAGTTCAATGAACAGCATTTATTTGAAATTATATTACATGTATTTATCAAATATATTACATTTATTAAAGCATTTATTAAATAGAAATATTTTGTAACATTTTTAATGTCTTCACTCACTTTTCATCACTTTAATTAAAGTATTAAAAGCAAAATAAAGTATTATTTTCTCTCTTTTTTAAATCTTAACACAAATGTTTGAATTGTATCATTGTTTCCACAAAAATGTTAAGCAGCAAAAACTGCACTGATAATAAACAGTTAATGTTTCTTGAGCAGAAAATCAGCGTTTCTGAAGGATCATGTGACACCGAAAGTTCTCTTTGTAAACAACAACAGAATTATAAACGATTCTAATGACGAATGTTGCGTTCCCAAATGCAAACAGCAAATTTATTTAAAAATGTGTATCCGTGCTCAGCTCTGATCAGATATTCCTACATCTTGGCTGAGCTTTGTCCTGCAGATGGCGCCGCGCGAGAAAAAAAAATCTTCTGTCCAATGATCAGTCATTGGGTCTGTCAGACTATAGAGAATACGAACCGACGTCATGCCGCGTTGCATGCCGGGGCGGCGCCGCCATTTTGACAGGATCGCCCCCTATTACTTGCACTGAAATTAATACAGATACTTGCTTACCTTTTGTTTTGTTTCTGCCAGTAAGTGGAACATTCACATTTTTAATGGTATCATTTGCAGGGAATAGAAGCTATTTTATCACATCGCATGATAATTTTATTTATTTTATTTTTTTCATTGAAGTTTTGTAGAATTTCATTTACAATGTTGATCTGCTTACCGTGTCGCACGCTGGACGCTCTCTGCTGCTTCAGCCCAGTGGCGAGGCTACAGAAGGGTCAATCAAAGGTGCCAGAATATTTTGTTTTATTTCCAGACACTACTTTGGTCTGGAAATAATCATATCTGTTGTGAAGGCCTATTTATAATTTGAAAATATATTTTTAAAAATACATATAATATGTTTTTATTTCGCGCCGGTAAACTCAGTCGCGACAGCAGCTGTTTCTATGCAGCGTGCGTCACCGTCCATGAGTCGCACTTATAATAGCCTATGTGTGCCAGTTTGTTTCATTTTTACAGTGACTAACTATTTATTCTACAGTAACAATTTATTCTACGGTAACATAGTCACCTGTGTGTAAACAATTTCTACAAAATGAAGTGATGACAATTAAATTAAATCAAGCTTTGGTTCAGTATTGTGTCCTTCCCGCACACGATTATGACGGTAACTCCAAACACTAAATAGATTTGAAGAGCTGCTTTCAACACAGGCTTTTCCAGTAAAAAGCTAGGCCTACTTTTCCCCAACGTTAAGCTGTGCAGTGTGGCAGTCTCTGTTTTTAATGCCACATTTGTTTACTGACGAGCAAGCGGAGGTAAACAACCAAATTGTCGGCTCCATCACGTATAGCGCTGGTTATACTATTGAATCGGTTCGTCTTAAACGGTCCTCCTCTCATGTGCAGCTCTGGAAAATCAGATTCATTCTAGCAAATCGGTTCATCTCTTTTATATGTAGCTTTGGAAAGTCTGATCCATTCTAGTGAATCACTTTGTTCGGAAGGTTCGTATTGAACAGATTGACCGATTCGAGTCCCATATGGCATTTCTTTTTTTTTTTTTTTAAGTGGACTATTTAGTTTATCATAATTAAATGTCCAATTAAATATTCCAGTCAAATATTCTAGCATTATTCTAGTTTTTATTATTATTATTATTATTTATATTTACTACAAATGTGTCCTGTTTAGGCTTATTCAAAATATAAATAAATAATAGTATCAACGGCAACTGTTTATCATTGAAAGCCTTACCTGCATGTATAAAGACGCTTTTATATATATATATATATATATATATATATATATATATATATATGCGCACGCTTTATATATTAGACAAAAAATAGAGGTCCACCCTATTTCACCAAGGTCCACCCACTTGAAGATTTCTGGCCTCACCACTGCTTCAGCCATTATATTAATATCCAAATAAATGTATGTGTTCAACACGCTGAGAGAAGTCGATTCAATTATTTGTTGGAAACGTTCAAACGATGCTTAAACAACCATATTGAGTAGGCCTACAACTGTTGTCATTGTAAATATTCCCCTTTTCCACGATCACAGAGGAGATTATGGCTCACATTCAGCGGACAGACAGACACAAACAAACTATATTTTTATATTTATTTCAACAAATGACAACCAAAATCAAAACCCTAGGAGCTTGTCAACAGTTTAGTAGTGGTTCCCTGCAAGGGGGCATTTTAAAAATGCTGTCTTAGTGTACTAAGACATAATATTAAAAGATGTGCAGATGAGCCCAGAATATGAACGAAGCGCGTTTAATTACACATTAATTAATTTATTTCCATTATAAAACCGTTATGAAGAAAATGCTTAAAATGGCTTAGGCATTTTAAGTGATACTGAAAGTTTATATTTTGGTCTCATCTGTTTTTCTGCACATATGTGCTTTATTAGTAAACAGAATTTGGTCTCTTTAATACCAGTCTAAGTGCATTATGCGTTTTACATGAGAGGACATGTAAACATGTAAACGTGTTGTGTTCATATTTTGGGCTCATTTACGTATCTCCACACAGTATGCTTTAAGTACAGAATTTTGTCTTTGTCTTGGGGAATTAAACCACATGAAGCGTTTTTTTCTTGTTAAGCATTTTAATGTCCCCATTCAAGTTTTGCTAATTCACGAGCGGAGTGAGAGTCAGACTCACAAAGGTAATGTTAATTATTAAGCCAAACAAAATCAAAACTTTCAAAAACACTTAGCAATCAGTGCCATTTCTAAAAGATTTGCCATCCGGCGTCTTCTCGTCATCTCCTCGACCTGCTTCCCTTAGTGTTTTTACACGAAGAAAAGGCGAAAAAACGTTTTCCATTGTCCAGTTTTCTCTCAGAATGATGATCAGAGTTACTATCGCCATTATCGATGCAGCATTAATGGCATACAATGGTGACATTTTTCACAATCATGACAGAAAACAAATTACTGCACTAAACTCAATGACGGAAAGCATGCGCGATCCTGTTAATATGATGGATAAACAAAGGAGTTACCCAGAACTTAATGCGGCGTGATGTCAGATTCGTATTCTCTATAGAAAATTTTGTGGTAATGCGACGAAAATTTTTAAGACCTATCAAATCTTAATTTAAGACATTTTAAGACTTTTTAAGGCCTTTTATTAGGAAAAATATATTTAATACTTTTTAAGACTTTTTAAGGACCCGCGGCCACCCTGCGTACTTTGGACACCCCTGACATATGGAATGAGTTCAATTCAGCTACAAAGCAGCTCTGGAGAAAACAGTGATGTCATCAACCAGCATAGCTCAGTTCTCATCCAATATTGTCATTGCATTCAGTCAATAATATCAAGTGTCGAATATCAAGTGTCCCCAACTAAGCAAGCCAAAGGCGACAGTGGCAAGGAACTCAAACTCTATCAGGTGACAAAAACTTGGGAGAAACCAGGCTAAGTCGGGGGACCAGTCGTCCTCTGGCCAAACAACAAAAACAAAAAACACTCTAGCTTGTGTGATACTACTTAAATTTATATATAAAAAATATTTAAGCTAACTGATACCAGGGTAATAGCTCATTTATACTGGTAATTTATTAAAGGGATAGTTCACCCAAAAATGAAAATTATCCCATAATTTAATCATCCTCAAGCCATCTTCTTTCAGACAAACACAGTCTGAGATATATTTAAATATATCCTTAGTTCTCCAAGGTTTATAATGGTTGTGAATGGGGGGCAGCGTTTTGAAGCCAAAAATAATGCATCCATCCATAAAAAAAGTAATCCATATAACTCCAGGGAGTTAATAAAGGCCTTCTGAAGTGAAGCGATGCATTTTTTAATGAAAAATATCCATATTTAAAACTTCCGGCAGACGACCTTACGCAGAATGCGCAAGTCGATTTACGGCAGAAGAGTATCTAGTCTAGCAGGAGAAATAGGTTCCCAAGAACCCGTTTGGCTGGTATCTGTTTTTCTTGGGAGCCTAATAGTGTCTAGTTAAGAATTTTTGATGTTTCCTAGGTCAACTATTGTCCCATGGGGTTCGTTTAGCGGCCATCTTAAAGTGATGTCATCGCGAGTGGTGAAACACACGCATTTTCATAACTCCTGAACCACACAACATACAAAGACAAATGAACCCACTTTTTCATATAGTTCTGACACTAGGAATCAAATGAAAAGGTCAATGACATGGTATAACCACTCTTTATTGGTGAAAAACAGTAAAATATCACATTTTAGGCTCATAATGTAACTTTTGCCATTTTGTTTTGCAAATTTAGTCACATGACACTAATTTATTGTTATAACAATTGCAAGGTTATTAAATTTATCACTATTAAATGGATCAATGGTCATCATCATCATCATCCATCTCATCATCAATTTCCAACTCATCCTCTTCCCCCTCATCATCATCACTGACAACACCAGCAGCAAACAGGTTGATGAGAGATGGTGGCAGAATTGGTTTACAAGACCAGACAGGCTCCAAAATCCCTCCGTCTCTTCTCCCACCCCTGACCCTCGTCATAGGGTTTACGCCACCAGAAGATCGACTCAACTGCCCGCTTGTAACAGGCCACTCTGTTGTTCACCTGCTGAAAGTGGGGGATAAGTGAGTCTTGGCAGGGGGGCAGGCGAGAAAAATTAACTCTCAACTTAATGCTGAGGGTCTCTTCTTCTCCCACAATCTACTTGAGCATTTTGCTCCTGACCTGGTTGACTGATGCCTCACGTGCTTGACTGTACATCATGCACGTGAAGACCTCCAGCTACCCTTGCCTTTGACCACTAAATACATAGTAGCCAAGCAGGATGCTGCAGTACAGCTGTCCAAGAGAGGTGGCCAGCTCTGTGACATTGACCAGTTGACAGTGGCTGCCCATGCCAGTGTCAAGGAAGATGAAAAGGTTGATGGTGTCAGCGTGATGCAGGAGGATGAAGAAGATCCAGAGTCCTTACTACTGCCAATTTGAAGCCCAGCTTGATGGTTTGATGCAGGTAGAGCATATCCTGGTGTCAGAATATGAAAAAGTGGGTTCATTTCTCTTTGTATGTTGTGTGGTTCATGAGTTATAAAAATCTGCGTTTTTCGTCATTTGTGATGACATCACTTCAAGATGGCCGCTAAATGAACCCCATGGGACAATAGTTGACCTTGGCAACATCAAAAATTCTTAACTAGACACCATTAGACACCGTTACAAAAAATGCCAAAGGGGTACATGGGAAAATATTTCTCCTGCTAGACTAATCCTTTGACCTGATGCAACGTAATGATGAACGTGGAGGCGCAGAGGATAGAGCAAAACAAAACACCGGTTATGGATTATAAGTCTAAAACAATAATTTTGTAAGAGAAATGTCAAAGGATTTCAATATAAGAGAAGAGGAGCTTAAATTTGTTGCACAGCGCTATTTGTTTGAACCACGAGAGGCGT
This sequence comes from Hypophthalmichthys molitrix, assembly GCA_037950675.1. Lineage (NCBI taxonomy): Eukaryota > Metazoa > Chordata > Actinopteri > Cypriniformes > Xenocyprididae > Hypophthalmichthys > Hypophthalmichthys molitrix. The sequence goes on from CM075511.1 coordinate 10,514,847, forward strand.
CTAAGCTTACAATACTCCTACATCCTGCATCATAAATTGCTTCAAAGGATTGCTCAGAAAGCTAGTTATTTGAATTTATAAAGTTTTAAATATGGATATTTTTCTTACAAAAACGCATTGCTTTGCTTTAGGTAACGTTTATTAACCCCCTGAAGTCATATGGATTACTTTTTTTATGGATGGATGCATTATTTTTGGCTTTAAAACGCAGCCCCCTATTCACAACTATTATAAACCTTGAAGGACTAAGGATATTTTTAAATATATCTCCAATTGTTTTCGTCTGAAAGAAGATAGTCATATACACCTAGGATGGCTTGAGGGGGAGTAAATCATGGGATAATTTTCATTTTTGGGAGAACTATCCCTTTAAGTCCATGCCATGAGCACTGTGTTTCCATACCCTGTATTCCTGAATCCTCCTCTTAGATTCCTCAAGCTGATGCTGGAGGTCCCCAACTATCTCCTTATATTTGACATAACGTTGTTCCACCATTTCTCTCTGCCTCTGTGACTCCTGAAACCACATAAGCCAACCAAGATATCTGCCTCCGAGGAAAGTCAAATCTTGACCAAAACATCACCTATGATCCAACCTCGAAGTTTTCCAGCAGACTGAGTTTCTCAGGAACTGACTCCAGATGATCCAAGGCCAGCCTGGTGCTCTGAAAAAAAAAAAAAAGAATGGTGTTGTTAACCCTAGAAATATTCTGCAGTTTATATTCATTTCATCTTAGTTCTACCCTATTGCTGTGAGTCAACTGAATGAGTGCATCTCCCAGAAGAGGCAAGGGTCAATTCTTGACACCAGCGTGTTGTTGTGCCAAGCAGTAATGATGTAAATAGATGGAACTGTGAGTAAAGGCTGAAGGTTTTCAGGAGCTTATTAAATGGCCGTCAGCCAGCCGTAGCACATAATGGTGATTGATGTGGTAGGTGTCAGATAGCATATTTTTCGATACAGGCGTCAATACTTTTAACAAACAATGGCATATTTCTTAGCCAAGTAATGATTTGTAATTCAGACATTTAACAGAAATCGTTATGCTTTTGCAAATAGTGTACCAAGGTGTGGAACATTTCAGAAATTTGATTTTTGATCATTTTCACAAAAATGTGGTTAAGTTTAATAAAAAAAAAACATTTTGAGCAAAAAGCTGAGAAAAATCACATTTTTGACAAAGACTACAAAAGACTACATCTGCATCGGATTCAGAACGATGATCAAAACATAGACAGAGTAGATTGAGTCCATCAACACCCCCAAAGCTTGCAAAGTCCTATAGCTCATCCTTGGTCAACGTTTCAATCAGTAACATTAAGCATTTTTGATTTACATGCTGTTTAATGTTGGTGATTGCATTGTTTTACATATGCGTATGATATCACTTGTTTCTGCATCTTCTTCGGACGGGTTTTGACCAGGAGATTCAGTAGTCTTTCAGAAGATGTGTGATAGTGTCCCCTAGTGTATTACGATGAAAACATGGAAAGCCGGAAAATCTCATCAATGGCAGGGAAGTGTTTGCTCATATAAGACTAGATAATTCGTCAATGGCGGGGAAAGAGTTAAGCACCCTTTGTTAGTTGTTTTGGATAGGAGTCTATAAAGCTTAGCACATATTTTCCCACTCTTTTTTTGCAAAAATGTTCCAGATCTGTTAAACTGCAAGGGCATCGCCTGTGCATGGCCCTCTTCAGGTCGCCCACAGATTTTCTATATGATTCAGGTCTGGGCTCTATCTGGGCAAAGGCCCCAAAGTCAAGTATTTCTAAGGGTCCCCCTTTTCAGTTCTTTCCCTTAGCTAAAGTAGAAGTTATGATGATTGTGAATATTCAAACCATTCTCTAGGGCTTTTTACACTGCGCTAAACCCCGGGTTATCATTGTACTAAACACTACTAGCCAGTTTATGTGCGACACCTGTGGCCAGCCATGTGCTTCAAGGATCGGCCTCTATTCACATCGTTAGGACGCACCAACAACAACTGTGGCAAGATCTGTCGACAGCTCAGTCAACACTATTTCTGAGCTTGATGATTAGTTAAATTTTTAAATTTTTATGCTTTTCAGTGGCTCTTACCATTTCAAGATCTACAACTCGGTCCTGAAAAAAAAGAGAAACAGAAATGATTTTGAATGGACACAGGAAGTTTCGTTTCAGAGATTCCTAGCAGTTTTTATTCCACTAGTCAAAAGCAGCATCTGGGAAAATCTAAGGCCAAATGTAATTACTGCCACTGTGTCCCATTTTCTGGCATTATGCTGCTGGTTTCTTCTGAGTCCTATTCAGGGGATTGATTCATAATGGACGTAGGATAGCAGGTGCATCTGTAGCACTGCAGATGTTCAAGATCCCAGTGGGTTTGGTTTGAAAGCATGCAGACAACCAAGGGTAAGATGATGTTATTAGATGGCTGCCACATGCAGGACAACTGACGTGCATGCAGGATTACATAAAGGTTAAGATTGTAACCACTAACTACAAAGGACAAAGTGTGTGTTCCTGGTAAACCTTATGTAGCGGGGTAAACCCTATGTAATGTCCCCACAAGGATGGCAATACCAGAAATCTTTGTCCTAGTGGGGACATTTTTTGGTACCTTGAGGAAAACAGCTTATAAATCATACTAAATGATGTTTTTTGCAAATGTCAAAAATGCAGAAAGTTTTCTGTGATGGGTAGGTTTAGGGGATAGAATATACAGTTTGTACAGTATGAAAATCATTATGTCTATGGAAAGTCCACATAAAACATGGAAACCCAATGTGTGTGTGTGTGTGTGTATGTATCTACAGTTATGTTTACACTTGGTATTAAGATACGCTTTGGCTGATCGGACCACAAGTAGACAATGCTAAATACAGGAGTAAACAGGGTCTAAAATGTTTTGAATTTGTCCACTTTTGACCACTTCCAGAGACAGTCGAAAACGCATTTGTGGTCGAATGTGTTCAAACAGCCACAAAAGAACACCTACTCTCCGCCTACTTACCTAACGCGTAAGCATTATGGGAAGTGGGCTAGACGGATTTAAACTTTGTCAGCTGAAGACCCAAGTTTGGTTTGAAGACAAAACTTATCAAGCACAATGTACTCTCACCATTCCTGATTTCTAACGCACACTCACCACGTTTGTTGTGGTCTTGTGGCTGTCAGAGCAGAAACAAAAGCTGATGCTCTCAGTTTGTTTTTCCATTGTCTCCGGGCGCATTCATATGTAAATTATGCATGCTTATTTAGTCTATTAGATCAAAAGATCTAAAAAAAAAACAAAAACAAAAAAAACATACATTTACTCACCCATAGACCCTCCCCTTTGAAGAAATCAGGACAGAAGTGGTTGAAAGTGGACAGAAGAGACAGATTAAAACACCAAGTGTTAATTGATATATGTCTCCCTCGTCTACTTCTAATCTGATCGTCCAAAACACAAATTACACACCAGGTGTAAACAGGGCCTAAGAGTGCAATATTCATACAAATTCTTTTACACTGACCTGAAGATTTCTCATCTCTTCTTCTTTCTTGCGGCCATTTTCAAGAAGACCTAGAAGACAATATTAATGAGCATTGACATTGAAAAGTCATCAAATAAATCACTCACTCACACTCCAAACTTGTGACTTTTTCTTCCATGAATTTATGTTATTAATTAATTAATTTATATATATATATATATATATACACCAATCAAGCATAACATTATGATGACCACTTTCCTAATATTGTGTTGGTCCCCCTTTTGCTGCCAAAACAGCCCTGACCTGTCAAGGCATGGACTCTACTAGACCCTTGAAGGTGTGCTGTGGTATCTGGCACCAAGATGTTAGCAGGAGATCCTTTAAGTCCTGTAAGTTGCGAGGTGGGGCCTCCATGGATCGAACTTGTTTGTTCAGCACATTCCACAGATGCTCAACTGGATCGAGATCTGGGGAATTTGGAGGCCAAGTCAACACCTCAAACTCGTTGTTGTGCTCCTCAAACCATTCCTGAACCATTTTTGTTTTGTGGCAGGGCGCATTATCATGCTGAAAGAGGCCACAGCCACCCGGGAATACTGTTTCCATAAAAGGGTCTACATGGTCTGCAACAATGCTTAGGTAGGTGGTACATGTCAAAGTAACATCCACATGGATGGCAGGACCCAAGGTTTCCCAGGAGAACATTACCTTAATCAAGCCTCTGCCTTCTTCCCATAGTGCATCCTGGTGCCATGTGTTCCCCAGGTTAGCGACGCACAGGCACCTGGCCATCCACGTGATGTAAAAGAAAACGTGATTCATCAGACCAGGCCACCTTCTTCCATTGCTCCGTGGTCCAGTTCCGATGCTCACGTGCCCACTTGTTGGCGCTTTCGGCGGTGCACAGGGGTCAGCATGGGCACCCTGACTGGTCTGTGGCTATGCAGCCCCATACGCAACAAACGGTGATGCACTGTGTATTCTGACACCTTGCTATCAGAATCAGCATTAACTTCTTGAGCAATTTGAGCTACAGTATCTCATCTGTTGGATCGGACCACACGGGCCAGACTTCGCTCCGCACGTGCATCAGTGAGCCTTGGCTGCCCATGACCCTGACGCTGGTTCACCACTGTTCCTTCCTTGGACCACTTTTTTATAGATACTGACGACTGCAGACCGGGAACACCCCACAAGAGCTGCAGTTTTGGAGATGCTCTGACCCAGTCATCTAGCCATCACAATTTGGCCCTTGTCAATCTCGCTCAAATCCTTACGCTTTTTCCTGCTTCTAACACATCAACTTTGAGGACAAAATGTTCACTTGCTGCCTAATATATCCCACCTATTAACAGGTGCCGTGATGAAGAGATAATCAGTGTTATTCACTTCACCTGTCAGTGGTCATAATGTTATGCCTGATCGGTGTGTGTATATATATATATATATATTATATATATATATTTACAAATATACAAGTAAAAACTGAAAAATACAATATATATATATATATATATATATATATATATATATATATATATAAAATATACAGTGGGTACGGAAAGTATTCAGACCCCCTTAAATTTTTCACTCTTTGTTATATTGCAGCCATTTGCTAAAATCATTTAAGTTCATTTTTTTTCCCTCATTAATGTACACACAGCACCCCATATTGACAGAAAAACACAGCATTGTTGACATTTTTGCAGATTTATTAAAAAAGAAAAACTGAAATATCACATGGTCCTAAGTATTCAGACCCTTTGCTGTGACACTCATATATTTAACTCAGGTGCTGTCCATTTCTTCTGATCATCCTTGAGATGGTTCTACACTTTCATTTGAGTCCAGCTGTGTTTGATTATACTGATTGGACTTGATTAGGAAAGCCACACACCTGTCTATATAAGACCTTACAGCTCACAGTGCATGTCAGAGCAAATGAGAATCATGAGGTCAAAGGAACTGCCTGAAGAGCTCAGAGACAGAATTGAGGCAAGGCAAAGATCTGGCCATGGTTACAAAAAAATGTCTGCTGCACTTAAGGTTCCTAAGAGCACAGTGGCCTCCATAATCCTTAAATGGAAGACGTTTGGGACAACCAGAACCCTTCCTAGAGCTGGCCGTCCGGCCAAACTGAGCTATCGGGGGAGAAGAGCCTTGGTGAAAGAGGTAAAGAAGAATCCAAAGATCACTGTGGCTGAGCTCCAGAGATGCAGTTGGGAGATGGGAGAAAGTTGTAGAAAGTCAACCATCACTGCAGCCCTCCACCAGTCGGGGCTTTATGGCAGAGTGGCCCGACGGAAGCTTCTCCTCAGTGCAAGACACATGAAAGCCCGCATGCTAAGATGGTGAGAAATAGGATTCTCTGGCCTGATGAGACCAAGATAGAACTTTTTGGCCTTAATTCTAAGCGGTATGTGTGGAGAAAATCAGGCACTGCTCATCACCTGTCCAATACAGTCCCAACAGTGATGCATGGTGGTGGCAGCATCATGCTGTGGGGGTGTTTTTCAGCTGCAGGGACAGGACGACTGGTTGCAATCGAGGGAAAGATGAATGCGGCCAAGTACAGGGATATCCTGGACGAAAACCTTCTCCAGAGTGCTCAGGACCTCAGACTGGGCCGAAGGTTTACCTTCCAACAAGACAATGACCCTAAGCACACAGCTAAAATAACAAAGGAGTGGCTTCACAACAACTACGTGACTGTTCTTGAATGGCCCAGCCAGAGCCCTGACTTAAACCCAATTGAGCATCTCTGGAGAGACCTAAAAATGGCTGTCCACCAACGTTTACCATCCAACCTGACAGAACTGGTGAGGATCTGCAAGGAGGAATGGCAGAGGATCCCCAAATCCAGGTGTGAAAAACTTGTTGCATCTTTCCCAAAAAGACTCATGGCTGTATTAGATCAAAAGGGTGCTACTAAATACTGGGGTCTGAATACTTAGGACCATGTGATATTTCAGTTTTTCTTTTTTAATAAATCTGCAAAAATGTCAACAATTCTGTTTTTTTCTGTCAATATGGGGTGCTGTCTGTACATTAATGAGGAAAAAAAAATGGACTTAAATGATTTTAGCAAATGGCTGCAATATAACAAAGAGTGAAAAATTTAAGGGGGTCTGAATACTTTCCGTACCCACTGTATATATATCATCATTCATCAAACCATTTGTAACACACTATGCCATGATGGACTGAAAACCTGCAGCGCCCGCAAGGTCCCCCTGCTCAAGAAGGCTATAGATGAGACCAAACTGAGCTCTTTGGCATCAACTCAACTTGCCGTGTTTGGAGAGAGAGAAATGCTGACTATGACCCCATGAACACCATCCTTACAGCCAAGCAGAGATGTGGAGCTGTTTCTCTGCTAAGGGTGCAGGATGACTTCACCACATTGAGGGGCTGATCGACATGTCAATGTACCATAAAATCTTGGATGAGAACCTCCTTCCCTCAGCCAGAAAACTGAAGATGGGTCTTCCAGCATGACAATGACCCAAAACATACCACCAAGAAAACAAAGGAGTGGTTCAAGAAGCAAATTAAGGTCATGGAGTGGCCTATCCAGTCACCAGACCTTAATCCTATAGAAAATGACTGAACATTTCAAGAAAGAGTCAGAGTTTGCGACCGTACGAAAAGCTCGCGCTGTCTGGGTGCGCTAGTCTATCACACGCGCACTTCAATAATCCCAAAGAAGGAAAGTTAATGTGTTTACATGCCGTGAGAAATTGGGGTAAGGGGCAAAACAATCTAGCTGTATCGATCGGTTTATGACTTTAAACGGATAGTGAAAGTGAAAGCAAAACTTTTGGCAACTGTCGCTGCATTAAAGGCGCATTCTCTCATACCCCTTTTCCACCAAGGCAGTTTGAGTGCTGGTTCGGAGCCAGAGCCTAGTTTCAAATCAGTTCTTTGTCTTTCGACACCCAAAGCACCAGCTCCGAACCAGGAAAAGTGGTTCATAAGTAGCACCAACACATTGCTGGGCTAGAAGTAAGAACTGCTTGCGTCAGGGGCTGGGGGCGGGGTTACCGTGACCAACAAGAAACTTGTGACCGCCATTTTTGAAATAGCAGCTAATCGAGCTAATAGCAGCTCACTTGTAATCTCCGTCTATATACAAATTACGGCGAGCCGTGTTTGGATGCCGATGTAGCATCAATAGTAGCGAAATGTCCGCCATTGTTGATGGAAGGCTTGTTCAAGATGCATTGGAGCAGCGCGGACCAATTCGGCATGGTGACATCGGAGTGCCGCGGGAGCGTTTGTAGAGCATACGACTCCTTGTACTTTTGGATCGTTCTCGCGGTGCTATGATGTCATGCGCCGAACGCTCTGCGAGAAGCCGATGCGTCTCGAACAAGCTTGGTGTGTTTGTGTTTGGCGCTGCAGCGGTAGCTTTGCTGTGAAATATGAGACGTATACAGTGACGTAAAACCTGGCTCTGTGCTGACTCTCTAAATTTATGATTTTTGGACAAACCCATCAGAAGTTATAAGCAAAAACACCCATTTTTCGTATCTCCGGACCAGTAGGTGGTGCTGCGCCGAAACGCTGCATGTTGCCTCAGGTCATGCTTGTGATGATATGGTCTAAATACGATAAAGCGTTGTGGAGATAAAGCATTATGGAGATAAAGCATTATGTCTATTTTTGCAAGTACTACGTAAAATTCATTCGCGTGTTTTTCGAAAACGGTTTGAGAAATCAACCTGAATTCTATAACTTTTTGTCAGCATGGTCTGAAGATGATCTGGTTCAATTTTTATGAAAATCGGAGTAACGGCCTAGGAGGAGTTCGAGAATTTTGTTTCTAACCCTTACGGTTCAACAGTTATTAACATAAACATAAGTGCAACTTTGGACAGCTTGTGGCGCTAGAGGGATTGAGTTAGAGACTCCAAATTTGCTATGGACAAAGGTCAGACTGTCCTCTACCTGTGTGCCAAATTTCACAACTTTCCCGCAAGCAGTTCTATGGGCTGCCATAGACTTCCAGAGCGGAAGAAGAAAAAAAGCACCTTCGGTGCTTGGCCCCTAATAATAATATAGATTAATGGAAAAATGACCCATTATCATCTTGATATCGTCAAAGGCATCAGCCTTCAGCGATATGTCTGACTATTGCCGATACACGATACTATCGTCTACTGGCACAACCCTACTGCGTTTACTATGTCAACTGCATATGACAACAGTTCAAATTGTTAAATAAAGTCGTTATTTTTGTTTTGTTTTTGCGCACAAAAAGTACTGTCATCGCTCCGCAACATTAAGGTTGAACCACTGTAATCACACTGACTATTTTAACAAGGTCTTTAATACCTTTCTGGACCTCAAAAGGTGCAATGATGTTGCTGCCTATGTGTGGTTCAGAAACCCTCAGATTTCATCAAAAATATATTAATTTGTGTTCCGAAGATGAACAAAGGTCTTACGGGTCTGGGACGACATGAGGGTAAGTACTTAAAGGGATAGTTCATCTTCTTTCAGACAAACACAATCAAAGACATATTTAAAAATATCCTTGCTCTCCAAAGATTTATAATGTTAGAGAATAGGGGCCTGTTTTGAAGAAAAATAAATGCATCCATCCATCATAAATGCATCCATCCAGGGGGTTAATAAAGGCCTTCTGAAGTGAAGCAATGAGTTTTTGTAAGAAAAATATCCATATTAAAAGGGGACCTATTATGCAAAATTCACTTTTGCATGGTGTTTGGACATAAATGTGTGTTGGCAGTGTGTGTACACAACCACCCTATAATGATAAAAATTCCAACCACTCCTTTTTTATTAATCCCCATAAATTATAAGCAGTGACTCGAAACAAGCCGTTTGCAGGTTCTTGGCAATGTGATGTCACATTACCCACAGGCCCCACCCACGAATGTTGACAGACACTGCCTTTTTAACATAGAACCGCCCTGAGCGAGTTCACAGCGAGTTGTACATAGTCCGCCATTGCTGCACTGACGAGAATGTCTCCCAAGCGTTTTAGTTTTTCTGTAGCTGGATGGATTAATCCACATAGCTCTCTCAATTTACTTCCTAAATCTGAGCCGCTGAAGACGAGGTAGATTAATTTTGTTTGAACGAATTTCAATACAAAGGGACAATACAAAACAGAGCTTGTGCTAAAAATGTTACTCAAGGATAGATCAGTAAACTGTTTGTGATCCAGCTTACAGTCTCCAGAGTGATACTGCATATGGCAGTAATAAAGGCGAGAGCACTTTATTACAGTTCATCGGAGTTGATTTACGGATATAAAGTTTACCAGTTTATTAAGCACCACCCGAAAAGGCATAAGGTCTTTATATATTTGTTTACTGCTAGTTGTAACGAGTGTTTCTGTGTACTTCGCTATGTATGTTGATGATAATGCAAAGGAGAGAGAGAGAGTTTATGGATAATATTTTAATGCACACTTGCACTGTGTTTTATTAAGCTCTTACAGAGATTTTCTAGAGTGAAAACAGACGCTTCTTATTTTGTGTGAAGTACAATAAATGTTATAAAACTCATTGGTAAACAGGCTTGTACTAATATAGTGGATAAAAACAACAAGACAATATAAGTTATAATCGTAATTAAACTAAACTATACCTGTTCTATCTCCATGCAGCATATATTCACAGTTTCTGCATCCTGACTGACTCCTGACACCGGAGAACAAGCTCTTGAAGCTCCGCCCGCTTAGAAGCACAGCAGCTCATTTGCATTTAAAGGGCACACACTGAAACAGCGCGTTTTTACTCACACCCAAAAAGTGGCAATTTTAACATGCTATTAAAAATGATCTGTGGGGTATTTTGAGCTAAAACTTAACATACACACTCTGGGGACATCAGAGACTTATTTTACATCTTGTAAAAGGGGGCATAATAGGTTCCCTTTAAAACTTTATAATCTAAAATACCTAGCTTATACAGATGGCACTCAACCAGAATGCGATTTTTGTTGTCACGGGTACCGTCGCGGTTTGTGGCGGGAAATTCATTTCTGCTCTTGACCGCTAAGTGGTGCTATAACCATAAATTTTCACATGTTATGGAGTGGACGTATCACAGCTCGTTTTCGTGTCAACTACACCATGTGGAGATTTTTAAAAATACTATCAAAACGATTTTTTAAAAATCACATGCCCACCACATGTAGTAAATGTAAGCATACGTGTATGCATTTGCTGTTTAGAATGAATTCAAGTCAAGTCAAGTCATCTTCATTTATATAGCGCTTTTCACAATACAGATTGTTTCAAAGCAGCTTCACAGTGATAATAGGAAAATTAATTGACAGAGATTGTTTTCGCTTTACAGCAGCTCTAAAAAAATTTTTATTATCGAGGTAAAGTAGGTTTTTGATTGAATCACTTCAGTTGTAAAAATTGTTAATGATTAACTTAGGGGCCGCTTAAATGACACCTTTCCTACTGAAAACCGAAGACCTTTAATGCATACTTGCCGTTCATTTACGTGTTTAGTCTATAGGTTTGAGCGTTTGAATGTGTATGTATGCAGACGCTTGGTCTTTTGTGATATAGCCAAATTACTTATCTGGTCCACATAATACAGAAAAATTTGTAATAAATAATTTTGATGACGTTTTATCTATACATACGAAAAGGAAAGGGAAGGAGGCCTTCGCAGAAGATAGTTAAGTTGACACTTCAGGGCTGCGTTTTCGTCGTGCCTAGGCGCAGGTCCTTCATCTTAACTGGATATGGCCTGGATCTGGCAGACTATGGCAAACCTCGGGATAAACAGAGAGAGACTAATATTAGCGTAGACGCCATTCTTCTTATGATGTAGCGAGTACATCAGGTGCTATGGGAAGTGTTCCCAGTTCTGGCTGACCTAATTTATACATCCTAACAATTTACGTGATTTGAATTATAGAAGTAGACAGTGTGTTATGTGTATGCCAGGTTAAAGAGATGTGTTTTTAGTCTAGATTTAAACTGACAAAGTTTGTCTGCTTCCCGAACAATGCTAGGAAGACTGTTCCAAAGTTTAGGTGCTAAAAACGAAAAGGATCTACTGCCTCCGGTTGATTTGGATATTCAAGGTATTATCAACTGGCCTGAATTCTGAGATCACAATAGATGTGAAGGACTATAATGCATTAAGAGCTCGCTCAGGTACTGGGGAGCTAAAACATTTAGTGCTTTGTAAGTAATTAGCAAGATTTTAAAATCTATATGATGTTTAAGAGGGAGCCAATGGAGTGTTGACAGAACCAGGCTAATATGGTCATACTTCCTGGTTCTAGTAAGAACTCTAGCTGCTGCATTTTGGACCAGCTGTAGTTTGTTTATCAGTCAAGCAGGGAAACCACCCGGTAGAGCGTTACAGAAATCTAGCCTTGAGGTCATGAACGCATGAACTAACTGTTCCGCATTTGTCATTGAGAGCATATGTTGTATCTTAGATATATTTTTAAGATGGAAGAATGCGGTTTTACAGATGCTAGAAATGTGGCTTTCAAATTAAAGATTGGTATCAAAGTGCACACCCAGGTTCCTAACTGACGACGAAAACTTAACAGAGCAGCCATCAACTGTTAGACAGTATTCTAGGTTATTATGTGAATCTCTGTTTTTTCTGAATTTAGTAGTAGGAAATTACTAGTCATCCAACTTTTTATATCAGCTATGCATTCCGTTAATTCTTTTGAATTGGTAAGTTTCGTCAGGGCGCGAAGAAATATAGAGCCGAGTATCATCAGCGTAACAGTGAAAACTAACGGCATGCTTCCCAATGATATCTCCCAAGGGTAGCATGTACAGAGTGAAAAGCAACGGTCCTAGTACTAAGCCTTGCGGTACTCTATATTGAACTTGTGATCGATATGACATCTTCGTTTACTACTACGAACTGATAACGGTCAGATAAGTATGATTTGAATCATGTCAATGCAATTCCACTAATGCCAACATAATTTTCGAGTCTATTCAAAAGAATATTGTGGTCGATAGTGTCAAAAGCAGCACTTAGATCTAGTAACACTAATATAGAGATACAACCACGATCTGATGATAAGAGCAAATCATTAGTAACTCTAATGAGAGCAGTCTCAGTACTATAGTACAGTCTAAATCCTGACTGGAAATCCTCACAGATACCATTTCTTTCCAAGAAGGAACATAGTTGTGATGATACTGCCTTTTCTAGTATTTTTGACAGAAAAGGTAGATTCAAGATTGGCCTGTAATTGACTAATTCTCTACGATCAAGTTGTGTTTTTTTAATAAGAGGTTTGATAATAGCCAGCTTAAAAGTTTTCGGTATGTATCCTAGTGATAAAGATGAATTAACGATATTAATAAGAGGATCTATGACCTCTGGAAGCATCTCTTTCAATAGCTTAGTCGGCATAGGGTCTAAAATACATGTTGTTGATTTCGATGATTTAACAAGTTTAGACAATTCTTCCTCTTCTATAGCAGCGAATAAATGGAATTGTTCCTCAGGGATACTACAATGCACAGTCTGAAGCGATACATTATTAGACGGTTTCATGGTTTTCTCTCTAATATTGTCAATCTTGCAAGTAAAGAAGTTCATAAAGTCATTACTGCTGTGCTGTTTGGAAACATCAGAAGTTGAAGCTTTATTTCTCATTAATTTAGCCACTGTATCAAATAAATATTTAGGGTTGTGTTTATTTTCTTCTAAAAGTTTTGAAAAATAAGCAGATCTAGCAGTTTTTAAGGCCTTTCTGTACTCAATCATTCTCTCTCTCCAAGAAATGTGAAGAACTTCTAGTTTTGATTTCTTCCAGCTGCGCTCCATTTTTCTGGTTGCTCTCTTAAGGGCCTGAGTGTGCTCGTTGGACCACAGCGTTGGACTAATTTTCTTAATCTTCTTTAAGCACAAAGGAGCAACTGAGTCTAGTGTGCTGGAAAAGAGAGTCTTAATAGTTTCTGTTGCAACATCGAGTTCTTCTAAGCTATCTGGTATGCTAAGGCAATGAAACTGATCAGGAAGATTATTTATAAAGCAATCTTTAGTGGTAGAAGTGATAGTTCTACCATATTTGTGGCAGAGAGGCGGTTTTGCAGCCCTGGCTAAATGTAGTATACACGAGACTACAGTAGGTAGCCAACCAGAATAACAGTTAGAAAGTAAATTAGAAAGTAAATGTGTCAGTTCATTCTCTCAAGTATTAATCTGCCTCGGCTCGTTGAGAGCTGTGGTAGCAGATAAATTCAATTGAAACATTGTAGTTAAACAAATTCATAATCAAGGTGCTGAAATTACAGAACAAATGTAGAATTGAAAACAAATGTAGGCGTTTATTATTTGCATTGAATTTAAGCTCAGTTTTTATGTAGGCCTATAATTAGAAATGCAATTCAATAGGTTGTCTCTTATACTTTGTTTTCTTTTCATTTGTAGTAGAAAATAATTAACTGAAACATTAACACTGAAATAAATGAAACTACTTGCTAACCGATTGGATTTTGGATTACTTCAAGGTCACATGTATAAAAAAAAGAAAGAAAGAAATGGGGGAGGGGGGCAACTTTACTGTAAATAAATTGCGCTTTTAAATTTAATTTAAATTATTTCTTCTCAATTTCTGCAAGTTTTTAAATTTTACACATTCCATACTTTTGAATGGGTCTCAACAATAAAAATATTGTTGTTGTTTAGAGCTTAAAAATATAAAAGTCACATGTTCATGTTTGTTTTGCTTTAATTTTAACGTTTAGTATTTTGGTTACTTTTAAAAACTATTATGGAAAAATAATTATTTATTTAGTTTTAAATGAAACGATTGTAATCCTGATAGTTTTAATGTTTTTTAATTATTTTATTTAATTAAAAATACAGTAAAAACAGTAATATTGTGAAATATTATTACAATTTAAAATAACTGTTTTCTGATAATATATTTTATAAAGTAATTTATTCCTGTGATGTCAAAGCTAAATTTTTACAGCATCATTACTCCAGTCTTCAGTGTCACATGATCCTTCAGAAATCATTCCAATATGCTGATTTTCTGAACAGCCAGGCTCCATCACCAGCCAATCACAGCGCACTCCCTCACCAGAGTTTTAATCACATGTACCTGTTTCTCATCAGCACCCCATCACCACAGATATTTAAGCACAGCACACACCTCAGTCATTGTCCGGTCTCGTTTATGCATCAGGACTCTCTATGTTAATCTACAAGACCTTCTCCACTCCAGTGTGTTTCCTCAGTCTCTGTGCTTCGTCATCTGTGTGTGAGTTCACCTACCATCTCCGTTCGTCCACTCTGCTACCACCGACTGCCATCTGCTACCCACCAACCTGCAAGACCAAGAACAGTATTAGTACTTCAGTTATTCCATCTCAAATTCTATTCTACCACACACTTACCTGCTCATCTGTGTTTTACCTGCTGTTTCTAAATAAACATCCATCTGTTGAATTCCTGTTGACTTCTACCCTTCTGTCCGTAACAGAAGACTGGACCAACACAAACAGCATACAGCATGAGCTCTCCGGATCCCTTTCAAGATCTTGTGGATGGTCTCCATCGAGTACTCACCGGCAATCCACCGACATCCCCACCAGCGCTCACTTCTGTCAACTCCGCAGTCACTCCTTCACCACCGGTGTATGCCAGTCCCATGGTCAAACCAGCGCCCTTCTCTGGCTCGGTGGAAGACTGCAACGGCTTCATCCTGCAGTGCTCACTGGTCCTGGAGATGCAGCCGCTATTATACCCTGACGATCGCTCCAAGGTAGCTTTTATTATATCCCAGTTAAATGGTCGTGCACTACAATGGGCAGAAACTATTTGGTCGCAAAACAGACCTGTCACTCAGTCTCTTACCAGCTTCATCACTCACTTCAAGGAAGTTTTCGGCAGACCCGCTGGAGATTCGTCAGCTGGTGAGCAACTCTACCATTTAAAACAAGGTTTAATGTCTGTTAACGACTATGCCCTCAGGTTTAGAACTCTCACTGCAGCCAGTGGATAGAATGAACAATCATTGCTCACTACCTATCGTCAGGGTCTGGATCCCAGCGTGCGGCTGCATCTCGCTGCATACGAGGATTCCATCGGGCTTGAACGTTTCATCCAACTCTCCATCAGATTCGCCACTTGTATGCAGTCGTGTCTTGAAGAACACCGGGGCCAGTCATTATGCACACCATCACTCTGCCAGCCAGAACCCGTCAGCCCTCCAGAACCAGTCCACGAACCCATGCAAATGGAGAATAATAGGCTGACTTTCGCTGAGCGGCAGAGGCGACTGACCCGGGGGTTATGTTTATATTGTGGAGCAGCTGGGCATGTCATCTCCACATGCCCCACTCGTCCTCCTCGTTCCATGGTGAGTGCCGTTATTCCCTCCATTAAGAAAATGAAGCCACTCACCACTATTGTAATGCTTACTGCTGCCGATATTTCCATTCCAGTCAGTGCTCTCCTCGACTCCAGGTCAGCCGGCAACTTTATCTCTGGTGCCCTCTGCCGCCAGCTCAAGCTCAAGACCACATCTACGCTGTCCATCTACCAGATCCACTCTGTGATTGGCAAACCACTCAGCCGTAAACGGGTTCATTTGTGTGCTGGTCCAGTTAAACTGCAAGTTGGATTACTACATGTGGAACACCAACATCTCCTGGTTCTGGAGGAATCCACCGCTGATGTGGTTTTAGGGCGCCCGTGGCTAGAGCAGCATAATCCCATCATCTCTTGGAAAACCGGCGAAATCCTGAAGTGGGGCGATAACTGTTTCCAGAACTGTTTCCCTCTCCTGCCTCAGCCTCCCACTCCTCTTCCCGAGTCGCTACGTGTCTGTACTACCTCCATAGAAAGTCCAGTAGAGAAACGTTATAAGGATATCCCTCCTTGTTACGCCCCCTTCAGTGATGTTTTCTGCCCGAAGAAAGCCTCCAAGCTGCCTCCACATCGGCCATGGGACTGTGCCATTGATCTGCTTCCGGGTGAGTCAGTGCCCCGTGGGAAAATATGGCCGAACACCACCATCACATTGCGGAGGTCCTGAAACACCTGAGAGAGTTCCAGCTATTCCTCAAGGCGGAGAAGTGCTCCTTCCATCAACCCTCAGTGTAGTTCCTTGGATATAACATCAGCAGCGGCATGCAAATGGACGAGGGGAAGGTGTCAGCCATTAAGAACTGGCCCACTCTATCCATCATCAAGGAACTCCAGAGATTCTTTGGATTTGCTAACTTTTACCGAAGATTCATCCAGAATTACAGCTCCATAGCATTTCCACTTATTAACCTCCTCCGAAACAAGCCCAAGTCTCTGTCCTGGTCACCAGCGGCCAACGAAGCCTTCAACACCCTGAAAGAAGCATTCACCAGCGCACCGCTCCTCGTTCACCCCGACCCAGAGAAACCCTTCGTCGTGGAGGTAGACGCCTCTACCATCGGAGTTGGAGCAGTGCTCTCGCAAACTTCTCCCGCAAACTCAGCCCGGTTGAGAGAAACTACGACATCGGCAACAGGGAACTTCTAGCCATCAAACTGGCCCTTGAAGAGTGGAGGCACTGGCTGGAGGGTGCCAAGCACCCATTTACAGTACTCACTGACCATAAAAACCTGGAGTACTTGAGAGACGCTAAAAGACTAAATCCTCGGCAAGCTCGTTGGGCCTTGTTTTTCACATGCTTCCACTTTAGTATTTCCTATCGTCCTGGCTCCAAGAATGTGAAGACTGATTGCCTTGTTCCAGATATTTACTTCAGAAGAGACAAATGAGGAACCTGAACCAATCCTGCCCAAAAACATCATTGTGAGTCCCATCCGATGATCTGAAACTTCCATTCCCTCCTCCAATGCCTCCGCCAACACTCCGCCGGGCTGTCCCCCTGGTTTGCAATACATCAACAGGACTCAATGCACTCCGCTCATTCAATCCTCCCACGCATCTCTGGGCACTGGCAACCCAGGGGCCAATGAAACCCTCTCGCTACTGAAAGAGCGCTTCTGGTGGCCAAACATGGCCAGGGATGTGAGAAGGTGCATTCAGGGATGCCAGGAGTGCGCCATCTCCAAAAGCCCTCGCCATCAACCATCCGGCAAACTCCATCCTCTGCCCGTTCCCAACAGACCCTGGTCACACCTAGGAGTTGACTTCATCACCGACCTACCTGTATCCGATAACTATACCTGTATCCTGGTGGTTACTGACAGGTTTTCCAAGTCCTGTCGACTGATTCCCCTCAAGGGTCCACCTACAATGATGGAAACTGCAGAACTCATGTTTAACCACATCTTCAGATACTATGGTATTCCACAAGACACAGTTTCTGACCGTAGACCCCACTTCATCTCAAGAGTACGGAAGGCATTCTTCTCCGTCCTAGGACTGTCACAGACCCGCCAGGCTCCATCACCAGCCAATCACAGCGCACTCCCTCACCAGAGTTTTAATCACACGCACCGGTTTCTCATCAGCACGCCATCACCACAGATATTTAAGCACAGCACTCACCTCAGTCACTGTCCGGTCTCGTTTATGCATCAGGACTCTCTGTTAATCTACAAGACTTCGTTGATACTTACCTTCTCCACTCCAGCGTGTTTCCCCAGTCTCTGTGCTTTGTCATCTGTGTGTTAGTTCACCTACCATCTCCGTTGTCCACTCTGCTACCACCGACTGCCATCTGCTACCCACCAACCTGCTAGACCAAGAACAGTATTAGTACTTTAGTTCCCATTCAGTCAATCACGTTCAACGTTACGTCGATACTGACGTAATGGGGTCTCCCTTGGGAGCCCAATCACCTCCAAATGGTACAAAACAAGCCAATGGGAATTGGCCAGTGAGATTTACATGCCGGGCCACACCCCCGGCATCCGGGTATAAATAGGACCGGCATACTCACTTCCATTCATACTTTTGCTTCGGAGCCGATCAGTTGTGGATCGTTCTTTTACCTTCATTTAACTGAGTGAATTTTCTAAAGAGCAAAAACAGCAATTTTAATTGCTTGGAGTGATCTCCTTAAACAGCAATTCTGATTGCTTTTATTGGTTTTGTTCTGATGGCTGCAGCTCGTGATCTCTCTCTGGCTGGTGGGAAGGCTGGTGGGAAGGCTGCTACCCAGTCACCCGCAGCTCCAAAAGTTGCACGTCTGGTTAGTACTCTGGGAGATCTGAGGGTCACAGTTGGAGCTTCTTCGTCGGGCCCGCCCCCCAAACCTCCCACTCCTCTACCACGCCATGTGCCGTCGAGTTGCCGGCTGCTTCCGCGGGACCTTCTACGGAGGTTCCCGGTGTCACTTTCGGCACTCCAGATGAGGATCAGATGTCAATCACTGCATCAGGGAGTGGGCTTTTGAACTCTGAGGATGAGGACGCCGAACTTCCGCCCTCCTGGGTGGTCGTTCAGGCGGAGTCAGATTCAGAGTTGACGGCCATGCTTGCCCGGGCCGCCGCAGGCATCGGGCTTGAGTGGTACCCTCCACCGTGTCCCGAGCGCTCGCGGCTGGATGATTGGTTTCTGGGTGTGGGGCGTGGTTCTCAGCCACGTCCCACCCCAGTGCCTTTTTCTCCCGGAGGTGCATGAGGAGGTTCAGAAGACGTGGAAGGCACCTTTTACTGCCAGAAACTGGCAAGTAAGATGACAGCAGCTCTCGCTGCTAAGGCTTACTCTGCTGCTGGACAGGCGGCCACCGCCTTGCACGCCCTTAGTACAAGTGTCCAGGCATGTTGTTGTCACAACAGATGCTCGCCCGCCATCTCGCTCGCCATCTCCTTCTTTGGAGTCAGTGCCGACTCAGGTCGCTGCGCGCCATTTATATCCCGGGCGAGCTCAATCGTGCGGCCCACGCGCTCTCATGACAGCTCACGCTCCTGGGAGAATGGAGACTCCACCCCCAGGTGGTCCAGCTGATCTGGAGCCAGGTAGACCTGTTTGCCTCTCAGGAATCCGCTCACTGCCAGTTGTTTTACTCCATGACCGAGGGAACCCTTGGCACGGATGCACTGGCACACAACTGGCCCCGGGGCCTACGCAAATATGCGTTTCCCCCAGTGGGCCTTCTCGCACAGACACTGTGCAAGGTCAGGGAGGACGAGGAGCAGGTCTTGCTAGTTGCGTCGTACTGGCCCAACCGGACCTGGTTTCCAGAACTGATGCTCCTCGTGACAGCCCATCCCTGGCGCATCCCCCCAAGGAAGGACCTCCTTTCTCAGGGGTAGGGCACCATATGGCACCCACGTCCCGACCTCTGGAACCTCCACGTGTGGTCTCTGGACGGGACGTGGAGGACTTAAGCGGCCTACCACCCGCAGTAGTTGACACTATCACTTCGGCCAGAGTCCCCTCTATGAGGCGCGCTTATGCCATGAAGTGGAGCCTGTTCGCTGAGTGGTGTTCTTCCCACCAGGAAGACCCCCAGAAATGCCCGGTCAGTGCCATGCTTTCCTTCCTTCAAGATGGTTTGGAGCGGAGGCTGTCCCCCTCCACCTTGAAGGTCTATGTGGCCGCCATCGCAGCACATCACAATGTGGTCGATGGCAGGTCACTAGGGAAGCACAACCTGATCATCAGGTTCCTCAGAGGCGCCAGGAGGTTGAACCCCCCTAGGCCTCGACTCATTCCCTCTTGGGACCTCTCTGTTGCTCTGACGGGTCTACAGAGAGCTCCCTTCGAGCCCCTGGAGTCGAGCTGAAACATCTGTCGTTGAAGACAGTGCTCCTGTCTTGTAGAATGAATTATTAAAAAACATTGTACACTAATATACACTATTTTTATTTTGCTGTGGGACAATGTGAGACACCTATCAAAATCAATATATTATTGTAAATATTATCATTACTATAGTGGATCCGACTCGACTCATGATCCATTCTAGCTCACGACATGACATTTCTCTGTACTGTACTATAGCCTATACGTTGGTAGCCATTAAAGAAAACATGAGTAAGATAAGAGGATACATCATAAGATAAGCAATATATTGGGAGACATGGAGAGGGTCAGACATGATTTTGACCACTTTATTAAGTTTTGTTTTGTAGAAAGCCTTTCTTTAATCCTCTGGGGTCTGAGGATTTTTGGGGCCCTGGAGAAGTTTTGACATGCCCTGACATTTGTGCTTTTTTCAGTTTTCAAGGTGTCATTACACTGAAGACTCAAGCCTCACATTTTGACCTCTGTTTTACTCTTATCGCGACCGTAATTTGTTAATAACCTGCGTCAGGAGTTATGAATATGAAAAACGGAGTTGTTACCTTTGACAAAACAACATCCATCAGGGCTTTTAGCTTAAAAGCATGCGCATTTGGAGAAATACTGATGGATTCTCATATGTTTATGGCAATTTTCAATACATGGATACTGTGTTTTCAATTCATACTTGCAGCCGGAGGGCGCTCTGTGCACATTTAGTCCACAAATGACTCAGTGAAGAACAGGCATATCATGTGACATTCCAGGAACTAACAGAGGCTTCCAGAGATCGCCAACCATGGCTAAAACATGCAGATAAACACTTTTGAAGATAATAAATACACGATTGTGACGATGTATACATGTATTGCCTCAGAATTTGCGTCTGAATAGCGCTCGCTCTGTGGGCATGGCCGAATTAGTGGATAATGAGCTGACACACGGACGTCTGACATGCCTCTCTTTTCATTCAGTTTACATAAACCGAGAATATTTGTTTTTGATTTGACTTACACGATTTAAAACCTGACATTTCAACGTTTATTTAGACATAAGTCTCATTTTTTGTGATTAGTATTCACTAAGTTACAGTTCATTTTCTGAGAACTATCAGATTGGAGACAACTGATCACGCAAAAAGATATTTCAAAGGTTAAAATAGTGTATAACTCTTAATTGTATGTGCAAAATTAACGGCACATTTTGAGTCTCTTTCATACTGTTAAGAAAAAAAGCAAGGTGGTATTGCCGGCGCGACCAGCCGACCTCTGCGGGTTAAAGTGAATTTCGTTTTGTAAAAATTGTATCTTAATTTTAATCAATGTTTCATCTACCAATTGTCTGGATTTAATAAATAAGAAGCAAATATAATCATGACATGGAGGCGCCGGCGCGATCACTTGCGCGTGAACTGGAGCGCTGCTTGCCTCACAGACATGAGAAATATTTCTATATATGCCCATATAGCTTGAGTGCTATATAGACTAACAATTAAGTAAACGCTCATTATAATGGTTTATTCTCTCCAGTATTTAAATAAAATTAATATAAATATGATTAGTCAACTAATGGCTTAAATGAACAATTAGTCGAACGGTATTTCACATATTTTCGATGTTTGCCTCACACACATATGTGCATTGAAAGCTTGAAATGTCTACTTTTAAATAAACCAATTCATATCAAAATAAAATATGCAACTGCCTGATTATGTAATCCATATAGGAAAGTTGCATTTCTCTCTAAAGGCGCATCCACTGTTCTGTGGAGTCAGCGTCCTCAACTTCATCTTTACAGCCGACACTGACTCAGAAAACATTAATAAAAAAAGTAAAATGTCTAATTTTTCCCGACACATTAATAATCATTAGGCTACTTTTGCTGGTGCTTTGCAGCAAGCTTTATGCGTGCTTTCTGCTTTAGCGCGCAGACTAAATTAGTATTGTGTATTTCCCTCATCTAAAATGTAAAGATTGATATTTTTTTCTGACGTCTGGACTGTATTTTCAGGTGTTTTGAAAAATATAAACAGATGATTCAATGTACTGGTAATGAATAGGCTACATATGAGAATTAATATTTCAAGTTCAGATTTCAAATGTCACCCATAACGCTGGAATTGCGCAAATTTTATTTATTTATTTGCTAGTAGGTTGTGTATTTTAATACCAGAAACATAAATAAACCTTATATGACTGTAAACACTGAACAGTTGTGATCTTTAGTTGAGATAAATGATAAATGAGTGCATGGCAGTCTTTGGATCAGCGCAAGCCATACAGCGAACAAATTTAGCAGATGATGACATTTTGGCACTGACCATTCTCACACTGGTGTGATTGTATCAAATCTAATATATATATATGTTTGACTTTTTTTATGCTGCAGTGCATTTAAATTTAATTTGTCTCATCGGTTTGACTATATATAACAGTAACCTTATATAACATAACTGTTGCATTTTTATTATTGTTGATTTATGACTACAGCTCTAACATTATTTACATTTCAAAATGCAACAATTGCAGCTGATTTGCAAAATGTCCCTTTGCGCCTCCTGGCGGTCATTTCACAAACGGCTTTGAAATGCGACTGGTTTATTTTTGCCGCAGTGACTTTGCCGTGGTGGCTAGCGCAGCGGTAATAGGCATTCTGCTTGACTACCATCTGTAGATAATGATCAGAGATGTCATCGCTCTGCTGCAGAATTTCAACGGCATCAATATCGATTCCATGTGACAATATTAGATCTAAAGTATGATTACGACAATGAGTGGGTCCTGACACGTGTTGTCTAACTAAAATAGAGTTTAGAATGTCTGTAAATGCTAATCCCAATGTTTTTCATTATCTTCATGGATATTAGAATGACCAACAATAAGGACTTTATCCGCAGCCAGTACTAGAAAATCAGCAAAATCTTTGTTAAAGTCTGTGTGGCGCCCTGGTGGCCTGTATACAGTAGCCAACACAAATGTCAAATGGGATTTGTCACATTACATACGTTACATAAAGCACCATCACTTCAAAGGAATTATGTTTGAAAGACTTTTGAGTAATACTGAAGATATTACTATAAATTACAGAAACACCTCCCCCTTTGCCTTTCCGACGTGGTTCGTGTTGATAATAGTAACCTTGAGGGCTAGACTCATTTAAAGTAATGTAATCGTCTGGTTTTAGCCAGGTTTCGGGCAAATCTAGATTACTGTCTGTGATTAGGCTACATTTAGTATACTACATTTAGTCAAGGCAGCTAAACTGCCTCCCTGCCATAAATATGGTAGAACCATCACTTCTACCACTAAAGATCGCTTTCTAAATAATCTTCCTGATCAGTTTCATCGCCTTAGCATACCAGATAGCTTAGAAGACCTCGATGTTGAAACAGAAACTATTGCCTCTGTCTTTTCCAGCACATTAGACTCGGTTGCTCCTTTGCGTTTAAAAAAGATTAAGGAAATTAATCCAACGCCGTGGTACGATGAGCACACCCGGGCCCTAAAGGTAGCAGCCA
The DNA here is from genome assembly GCA_037950675.1 of Hypophthalmichthys molitrix. Taxonomy (NCBI): domain Eukaryota; kingdom Metazoa; phylum Chordata; class Actinopteri; order Cypriniformes; family Xenocyprididae; genus Hypophthalmichthys; species Hypophthalmichthys molitrix. Next base: position 10,538,502 of record CM075511.1, read on the forward strand.
GAAAAATGGAGCGCAGCTGGAAGAAAACAAAACTAGAAGTTTTTCGCATCTCGTGGAGAGAGAGAATGATTGAGTACAGAAAGGCCTTAAAAACTGCTAGATCTGCCTATTTTTCAAAACTTTTAGAAGAAAATAAGCACAACCCTAGGTATTTATTTGATACAGTGGCTAAATTAACAAGAAATAAAGCTTCAACTTCTGATGTTTCCAAAGAGCACAGCAGTAATGACTTTATGAACTTCTTTACTTGTAAAATTGATAATATTAGAGAAAAAATTATAACCATGCAACAGTCTACTACAGTATCGCGTCAGACAGTGCATTGTAGTGTCCCTGAGGAAAAATTAAATTCATTTACTGCTTTAGGAAAGGAAGAATTGTCTAAACTTATTAAATCATCAAAATCAACAACATGTATGACCCTATACCGACTAAACTATTGAAAGAGATGCTTCCAGAGATCATAGATCCTCTTCTTAATATCATCAATTCATCTTTATCACTAGGATACGTACCAAAAAGTTTTAAGCTGGCTATTATTAAACCTCTTATTAAAAAAACACAACTTGATCCTAGAGAATTAGTCAATTACAGGCCGATCTCAAATCTCACTTTTCTTTCAAAAATACTAGAAAAGGCAGTATCATCACAACTATGTTCCTTTTTAGACAGAAATAGTATCTGTGAGGATTTCCAGTCAGGTTTTAGACCGTACCATAGTACTGAGACTGCTCTCATTAGAGTTACTAATGATTTGCTCTTATCATCAGATCGTGGTTGTATCTCTCTATTAGTGTTACTGGATTTTAGTGCTGCATTTGACACTATCGATCACAACATTCTTTTAAATAGACTCGAAAATTATGTTGGCATTAGTGGAACTGCATTGTCATGGTTCAAATCATACTTATCTGACCGTTATCAGTTTGTAGTAGTAAACGAAGAGAGGTCATATCGATCACAGGTTCAATATGGAGTACCGCAAGGCTCAGTACTAGGACCGTTGCTTTTCACTCTGTACACGCTACCCTTGGGAGATATCATTAGGAAGCATGGCGTTAGTTTTCACTGTTACGCTGATGATACTCAGCTCTATATTTCTTCGCGCCCTGACGAAACTTACCAACTCACAAAATTAACAGAATGCATAGCTGATATAAAAAATTGGATGACCAGTAATTTCCTACTACTAAATTCAGAAAAAACAGAGATTCTAATTTTTGGACCAAAAACCTCTTCACGTAATAACCTAGAATACTGTCTAACACTTGATGGCTGCTCTGTTAAGTCTTCGTCGTCCGTTAGGAACCTGGGTGTGCTCTTTGATACCAATCTTTCATTTGAAGGCCATGTTACTAGCATCTGTAAAACCGCATTCTTCCATCTTAAAAATATATCTAAACTACGACATATGCTCTCAATGAAAAATGCAGAACAGTTAGTTCATGCGTTCATGACCTCAAGGCTAGATTACTGTAACGCTCTACTGGGTGGTTGTTCCGCTCACCTGATAAATAAACTACAGCTCGTACAAAATGCAGCAGCTAGAGTTCTTACTAGAACTAGGAAGTATGACCATATTAGCCCAGTTCTGTCAACACTGCATTGGCTTCCTGTTAAACATCGTATAGATTTTAAAATCTTGCTAATTACTTACAAAGCACTAAATGGTTTAGCTCCCCAGTACCTGAGCGAGCTCTTAAAGCATTATAGTCCTTCACGTCTATTGCGATCTCAGGATTCAGGCCAGCTGATAATACCTAGAATATCAAAATCAACCGCAGGTGGTAGATCCTTCTCCTATCTGGCACCTAAACTCTGGAACAATCTTCCAAGCATTGTTCGGGAGGCAGACACACTCTGTCAGTTTAAATCTAGACTAAAAACGCATCTCTTTAACCTGGCATACACATAACACATTATCAATTTATATTTTCAAATCCGTTAAAGGATTATTAGGCTGCATAAATTAGGTCAGCCGGAACCGGGAACACTTCCTATAACACCAGATGTACTCGTTACATCAGAAGAAGAATGGCATCTACGCTAATATTAGTCTTTCTGTTTATCCTGAGGTCTACCGTAGTCAACCAGATCCGGGCCGTATCCAGGTGAGACCGAGGACCGGCGCCTTGACGCGACCACAACGTAGCCCTGAAGTATCAGCAGAGATTGAGTCAACTAGATCATCCATTGTGAAGGCCTCATCAACACAACAGCCAGTGGCACAGCTCCTCAACAAACCGCCCATACCGGTGTGATGAATACGATCCTCAACTGGACTGAACTGGAATAAATACTTTGAATGTTGCGATCCTATCAGACATAAGATAGCAACTTGAATCGTAACAAAGCACTGTTCGCCAGAGAAGAACTGGCCCCCCGACTAAGCCTGGTTTCTCCCAAGGTTTTTTTCTCCATTTTAACACAGAAGTCTATTTGCCACCTGTTTGCCATCTGATGTCACCTGTTGGAGTTTGGGTTCCTTGCCGCTGTCGCCTTTGGCTTGCTTAGTTGGGGACACTTGACATTTGACTTGACATTTGATATTCAATAGTGCTTTGATCTGCCGACATTGACACTATTCTTTAAGAGCTGCTGTGCAGCCAAAATTATATACCAGTTATCAATGTTAAGCTGCTTTGACACAATCTGCATTGTAAAAAGCGCTATATAAATAAAGGTGACTTGACTTGACTTGACTTGATTAGGCATGGGCCGGTATGAGATTTTGACGGTATGATAACCTTAAGAGAAAATATCACGGTTTCACGGTATCACGGCTTTGCTATTACAGTTCTAAAATGTCTAAGTAAAAAACAACTTTTTTTCCCCTTTGAACACAATATATTTATTTCTAAGCAACATAGAATATTTAGAAAAGTAGTAAACATGTATTTTAGGTTAAATAATTAAAATAAATAATTTAGTTCTTCTTAATTAAATTAAAATTATATAAAATAAAATAAATTCAGTCATTTAAGTGAGCCTAAACCTGCAGCTCAACAATAATTAGAACAGAAATTGAATTATTTGCAGTTGCAGTCACTTAAGTGAGTTAAGCATGTGATCAGCTAAATAAGTTATTAATAGTTATTATATGATATAATCATGTGTAATTTATTACAGAACAACAATAAGATTACAGTACTAATATTCATGGATGTCTTTATTTCTTGCTTTCAAACGTTAAATCATTGAGCTTTTATTTTTACGGAAAACCACAGGGAGATCCAAGAAGAATTTTTCTTTGACAACAAATTTATAAACTACACTCTCAGTATAGATGTTTGGTGCACGTTGCGTTCCTAAATGCAAATGATAAGTGACTCAAACAGACAGCACTTGCAGAGCAGCATTTTCTGTGAATTGAAGCTGAAAGCTGGTTTTCTCTGTGGAGCACGTCAAACTATATTTCTATAATTAGATCACATCCATTGCGATTTGATGATCGCACTAAGACACATCACATTCTCACATCCATGCATCCATTATTCTGTGAATAAACATTTTAGCGCTGATTTTTACTCGCATTTGGCGCTTTGAACCCTGCCGATCATGCTAATAGTGTTCCGACTCCCGCAAATGCCGCTGCGAGCTTGCGCAGCTCTGTCAGAATAGAAGCAATCCGTGAATGAAATAAAGATATTAGAAAATTTTACATTTTGCAGTTTATTAAGTAATTGTTAAGGCCATTTTGCGATTACATTCATCAGACATTACCAGCCACCTCACTTTATCTTTTTACGATAGGGCGAAAAGTTTCAGGGGTTCACCACCTTCTGCCATCCCACACACACACACACACACACAGATGACTGACTGCTCGCACCAATGGAGGGGTCGTATAAAGGTAAATCAGTAGCAAAACTCGAGAGGTTGCCGATTTGAATGCGAGAAATTGTCGTATTAGTATTTGTATTTGTAAATTAAAATTTACACTTACAGCCCTGATGTGAAAAGCTGATGTTTCGATTTGCACACACAGACAACAGTCAAAACACCCGTGTTACGAAGTTGAAGTTGCAAATTAATAGTTACAAATGTGTAAAATGGCATTCACATAAACAAAGTGACAGACACAAATGGGTTGAAGCTGTTTTATTGGTCGATGCCTAACCAATGAACAACGCCAGCCAGTGTACGCACTGTGCGTATACCATGAGAGGGCGCTATTTTTAATTTTTACATAATTTTTAAATTGATTATTAAAATCTGCGTAAACTCATGACATATTAAGAGAGCAAGAGAGAATGAGAATAAATAAAGGTGTGCGTTTGTGTGTTGTAAAGTCAAATGTGTGTATGTGCGTGCATGGGTAGGTGTGGGGGATATGGGTGAAAAGAAATCTGATTGGATAGTTTAATTTCGTCGTTTTTTCCACACATGAAAAATGACGTTACAGATAGTTTATGTTTAAAAACAGGCTCAAAATGAGAAAACGCTCTCTAAAACAGCTAAATTCGACTGAAACATTTCCAAAAAGGCCTAAAACCATTGAGTAGGAATGAAGAAATGAAGCCTCTTAAATATTTGAAGCTTTTCTCTAAATGTTTCGGGAAAGGTTTCAAAGCATCAAGAGTGTCAAAAACAGTGCCATCTTGTGGCAGATAAAATTTACAGCAGCCATAAACCTGAGTGCGCAGCTCCGTTGTTTTATCCATTAAGCACAAATAAAAGCCTGACGACGCTAAATGTGTTTATTTCAATAATATAATTCACATATTAAAGTTTGGCAATAAATGAAATGGATAAAAAAAAACAATAATTATTAAAGCTGCAAGCAGCGATGAAAGGGCCCTCGCACCCGGGCTCACCGCCACCCAGTGGCCTTAGGAAAACTGTGAACAATGGGCGATATTCATTTAAGCGTATAAATAGAGGAGAAATATGGAGCAGTCATTTGGAAGCACCACACTTCCTGCTGCCAACAGGTGGCGCTTTGACTATAACTGAATATTGCCATGTAGATGTCTTCAGGCCAGGACTATTATCAAACATGTGAAGTTTGGAGCAGATCGGACATCGTATGCCTGAGTTACAACAACTTCCTGTTTTGTGGCGTCAATCGCACACATTAGCACTTAGCCAAGTGTTGCATGATTTAATGTGTTTCAAGTATGTTTAGTACTTTGTGGCATATTGAAATGTGTTTCTGGGAGTGAATTACAGTGTAAAGCATGTTACTTCCTGTTGCCTGCAGGTGGCGCAATGACTAACTGAATATTGGCATATAGATGTCTTTAGGTCAGGACTCTTATCACACGTGAAGTTTGGGCCAGATCGGACATTGTATGCTTGTGTTACAACAGCTTCCTCTTTCATGGCGAAACATCAAACTTTGTCAGGCTGCCACGGACACGCCCTCCAACGAAAACTCTAGATCTCCGCAATTTAATGTCGCAAAGGCCTTCAGATTAGACTGACCAAATATTATGTTGATCTGATTAAAGCTCTAGGAGGAGTTCATTAAAGTACAATGTGTGGAAATGGCAAAAACTGCAAAAATTTTGCAAAGAAAATTCAAAATATCTGACTTCCTGTTGGTTTTCAGATTTCATACCAGGAGACTTTTTTGTAGGGATTGGGCTGTTAGATGTGTGTACTGAATCTCATACCTGTACGTGAAACGTAGCGCGAGGGGCACTTCGTTGAAATTGTGTAGGTAGCGCTATCAAGTCATTTTGCCAAGCATAATTCTGAGACCCATAACAGACGTAAATTTTCACCACTTCTGATGTGTGCGTAAAGTTTCATGAGTTTGAGAGCATGTTTAGGCCCTCAAAAATGCGATTCACTTTGGAGAAGAATCGGAATAATAAATATAGCTGCAAGCAGCGATGACGGGCCCAAGCCTGGTGGCACCACCACCCAGACGGCGTCAGGGCAACTGTGCACGGCGGGCAATGGCCATTTAAAACGGTTAAACATAAAAGGACTATGTCAAATTCACACCACATTTACTGCAGCAGCTGATGCTCCTACGATCACAAACCACAACAGCCACATCCATGAGGTCATTTAAATTTAGATTAATATCATGTCATAGGATGTCATAGGTCACTTTGAAATGAGTGCAGTTATCTTTTGCAGCTCAAAATTTTCTAAGTCTATGTTAATCTAAGTCCAGTATTTGTCTTAAGGTTTTTATTATATATTTTTCTAAACCATTAAAAGTGTCACTGACAGGCCTAAGACATTTCCTATCCTATAATGCAGAAAAAGGACACAGCGATGAAGGGGTTAAACCTGCAAGACTGTAACACACTCACACTCACACACACACACACACACACACAGAATGAGAGAGAGAGAGACACTGTTTTATCAGTAAGTTGCTTCAGAAGATTCAACGTTTTAAATAATAAAATCTATTAGTCTTTGATAATGTCTAAATATATACATCCAAACAAAGTACCCACTGAATATAATTATACCTTTAAACAGTGTTTAAAAACAAAGTTATCTGCCTAATTTTAACTTACACATACTTATTGAAATGACAAACTGAATTAAAATGTGCTTATTTATAATATTTGTATTATTTTATATTGAAATAAAGGATGTATAATTCCGTGGTTAGTAAATATAAGTCTTTTCCTGTTTCCCTTTTTGTTCTTATTTTAAACCGTTGCCATGGCAACACCATTCAAGATATCCTATAATCGTTTGCATTTTAGCATCTTCAGTGTGTTGTCATCATGTTCAGAAAGTTTGGTGGCGACTGCATGAATCCCCTAAGAGGAGTAGTTAAAATTTCAGAGCTTGTTTATTCAAAAATTCCAAAATAGCTGACTTCCTGTTGGTCGGAGCTAATGACTGTAAATTAGAAAGTTGTCCGGCTTAATGAGATCAATATGTGTACCAAGTTTGGTTACTGTAGGTTAAACTAGGCCCAATGAGGTCTATATGTGTAGCGAGTTTCATACTAATGCATGCAAGCGTGTTTGATATATGGACCAAGTTTTTGGAGCCCATTCAAGGGGGCGCTGTCTAGCCCGGGTACCAGCTTCTGCCCGGCCCTGATGGCCGCGGGTTCCAATGTATGTGCAAAGTTTCATGAGTTTTCGAGCATGGTAAGGGCCCCAAAAGTGCCCGAATAGTCGAAAAAAAAAAAAAAAAAAAAAAAATTAAAGCTGCAAGCATTTACCGGGGCCTTTAAGCACATATGTTTAAAAAAAAAAAAAACTATAATCACTATAATCATCTGTGGTGATAGTATCTATAGTAATGATCTAAAAGAACAAATAAAGAAATAAAATGACAAACTATATTCTATGAAGCTGCAATAACATGACTTGCAATAATATCAATAACATATGCACAATACACACAGATTAGACTGTCAGGTCTGTGTCTTAACATATCATCATAGTCAATGCAAAGTGCAATGACACAGTAATGCAACGAAATGAACATAAAATAAACACACCTGGCCCAGAATAATACTTCCGTGGCCAATGTTAATTAGCGCATTTCTAGCTGCAAATTACGACCACGATTACATTTTCAGAACTCGCCAAAGTAAACAATGAGCATCAACAATATATACCAGATGAATATAGACACATATGTGGACTTACATCGATACATAACACATTCTGTCTTCCTGTGTACAACGCTGAAAAGAGAACGTATGGAAAACAACTTTGCTTCCTATGACAGTCTTTCTGACAACAGAGATTAACTTACCTGTATAATGAACTGTTTAAATGTGCATTCCCCCGAACAATATTCAGTATTTAGATGATATAAACAGTCCTTATTTGTGTAAAGCACTTGAAGCATGTATTCATATATAATTTCAACCGATGTAAAAAAAAATAAAAAAATAAATAAAAAGGGAATACGCATGAAAGATTTTTTATCCTGTGGCTCCCTCTATTGGACATCATTAGTATTACAGCCAATGTCAGTCTATGGGATTTATAAACATTGACAACATATAATTTGAAATGTTATTTTAATGATTTTACATTGCCTACATATGAATTTAAAAGCAAAACTATTGCCCAATGTCATGTAATATGTCACATGTGCTTACTTGAAGAAGGTCTGAGCATTTCTTGAGTAGTTATTAGCTACACACACACACACACATACATTTGTGTTTTACATCTAGATATTTTAAATAAATTATTGGTAACAATTTTTTTTTCTAGTCTCCTAGTCATATATATATGAAGGGTGACAAAAATGTTTACTGCAAGTATCCTTCAGGTTTCTCATTCCCCACAATTGTAATGTGATACAATTGTCAATACTAATTCTTCAATAGATATTAAGTGAAGAATTTTGACAAAGTGTGCTTGTAAATGTTATAATAGTAATTTTATAATGTCTAAATATGAATTATAGAACAATATTAGTGAGTAGTATGACAAAATGACTATTTTGACCAGCAGAGAACCAGTCATTGGCTCACATTCATCTTAAAAGTCTCTGTTCATGGTGATAAGCACATTTTCCATGTTAACTCCATTAATTAAATGTGCTTACACAAACACTTTGTTGCAGATATGGATATTTGAAATCAATGATAGATTAGAAAATGCTTATTCCAGGTATCCCCTTTAAAAATCATCATTTTCAGGTCTCAATGTAAATGTAATGTTATTGAAATGCAAAAACATATATCAAATGAACAAATGAAGTGGTAAACCTTGACAAAATGTGAATAGTAATGTTATTATAAGGATTTATATAGTTAACTAATATAACCTTGAACTATATTAGTGGCCTTCTACTGCCATCTGGTGGCACCAAATGACAGTTTCAGGCATTTTAGTGAGGAAAAATATAGTTTTTAAAGGGTTTTTGACAGTTATAGCGCCACCTATTGCCTGATCTCCACCACTTTTTTTGGGTGTCCTCAGAATGTGCCCATACATATGTGTGCCAATTTTGGTGAAAATATCTCATGTTGTTTTGAAGTTATAGACACTTATATATATGAGAGCATAAAAAATGACCCTAGAACGTCTTTGATTGGACTTTTTTGCCACTTCCTATGAAAATTTTGACATTTGGGCTTATACGTTTAGTTAATCAGCTTAGGTTTCGTGTCTCTTACGCTGGTTTCGTCTCGATCGGACAAACAGTTTTGAAGATATTCGCAAAAGTGTTTTTAGCGCTAAATCACAACGTTGCACAAACCATAAGCCGAAACTTGACAAGTCTGGTATCGCTGGACTTGGCAAGGATTCAGGAGTCTAAAGACATGATTCCTGTGAAAATAAGTCGACCACACCCAAAGTTATACACATTTATTTCCAAAACCATTAAAAACATATGTTTTTTTAAAGGTTTTTAACAGTTATAGCGCCACCTATGGTCCGATCTGCACAAAAATTGGTTCTTTAGAGTCACATGCTGCATGTGCTCACCTATTTTCATGAACTTCTCAGTTTTCGTTTAGGTTTTATAGGCTTTTGGGTATATTTAGTCACACCCATTTTATAAATGACCCAGTTATAGCGACCCAAAGGGTAAAGTTCAACTTTTTTTTGATAATTATTGATGTAGAGATTCCATAGAATTGTCCTACACTGGTTTTGTTCCGATTGGGCGAAAATCCTAGGACTAGTTCGCAAAAGTGGGTTTTTCACATATTTGCGAATAATTAATGAACAATTTGATTGACAGCATTGGTTCTTGAGGCAAAATTGTTAAGCATAAGGAGATCTATCAAATGATATGCATATTGTGTGGATCTTTGAAACACTACGTGATTACTGAGGCATAAAACTCGTTAGCAGCAACTTGTGGCTGATTTCTTTCAAAATTCTTACAGACCTTTAGGGTCATGAGTCGAACAGGTCCACCGAGTTTCAGTCCAATCGGCCTCCGTTAACCTTGTCTAATAGGTGCTCAAATTTCATTGGCCGATGGCGTATCTCAAAAAACATCGCCGCCAATGTCCTAGACTATCATACCCCGTTGGACCAAGACACTGCATACCAAATTTCAAGTCAATCGGACTAACGGTTGCATAGTAGTAAAGTCGTTTCAGCACTACATGCTTGAACCCCTAATAATAATAATCCTAAAGAAAACAATAGGGCCTTCTGCAATTCCAATAGGGTCCTCACACCATCGGTGCTCGGCCCCTAATAATAATACTAATAATACATACTGTTGTTTGAGGCAGGTAAATTGTGCTGTTATTTTATTGTAGCCTAAATACTGTTTATATGACAGAACATTTGATTATATAATATAGGCTACAGGCTTATATATTTAAAATGTTTACTAAATGGACTTGAACTTCCATATAGTAGGCTAATGGTCTGGGTTCAAACATTCTGACACACAAAGTGAAGCATTCACGGGACTGAGGCTTCATTTTTTATTAATCACGTTTCTCTGAAAACAATACGCACATTTTGGGACAAATCTGCTCGTTCTGCTAGTTCTGTGCATACCCTGAGATAAAATTCTGCAGGCGCCCCTGTTTTAATTAAAATATCATTAGTTTTAATGGGTTTTTATATTACTGTAAAAGAGTAGTAAAGTCGTTTATTGGTTGGAGTCAGCCAATGAAATGGGACGTTTTTGTACGCGGTGACGTCACTACATAGAGCAGATTGTGCCATTTTGGTGGTCCATGTAGCAACCACCCAATAATACTCTTTTACTGTAACATAAAAACCCATTAAAAGATATTTTAATGAAAATGTTGTCTCATACATATGTATAAAAATGTTTAATTCTGCACGCCAAGTCGCACTGGCTGGCGTTGTTCATTGGTCAGGCATCGACCAATAAAATGGCTTCAACCCCAATGTGAGAAGTGTGAGGAGCTGGTTGATGTTTTAAGGTGCTGTACTGTTTCTTCCAAAATTTTACCATCAATTGCTTCGAAATCAGACATAATAGCTACTTTCTGAGGTTGTGATCTGATCTGTTTTACCCCAGTGCAGCTCAAGGATGTGCTGATCGCCTTTTTGATTTTATTGATTTTCTCAGAGAAGAAGGAAGCAAACTCACAGCATTTGCTGTCTGAGAGCATTTCACTGGGAATCTGACTTGGGGGGTTTGTTAGTCTCTCTACAGTAGCAAAAAGAGTGCTGGTGTTGTTTAAGTTGCTGTTTATAATATTTGAGAAGAAGGTCTGTCTAACTTTGCCTAGTTCCACATTGAAAGCATGAAGGTTATCTTTATAGATGTTATAGTGGATTTCAAGTTTTGTCTTTTGTCGCATGCGCTCAGCTTTTCTGCATTGTCTTTTCATATTTTGCACTGCTGTTGAGTTTCTCCAAGGTGCTTTTTGTCTGCCACTCTTCTTCGTGACTTTCACAGGAGCGATGTTATCAATAACATTCTTTACTTTTGAGTTAAAAGAATCAAGGAGAAAATCAACAGAGTCTGCAGATATGCTTGGTGTTAAAGATATAGCCTTCATAAACAGCACACTAATGTTCTCATTTAAGCATTGCTTTTTGACCGAGATAGATCTAGCTTCAACAGTAGGAGAGATCAGTATATCAAAGGAAATACAGAAATGATCAGATAGCGCTACATCCTTAATGACAATGGATGAAATGTTTAGAACCTTACTGATAAGTAAATCTAGAGTGTGTCCACGATTGTGTTTGGGTCCATGTACATGCTGAGTCAGATCAAAAGTATTCAAAACAGTTATGATTTCTTTTGCCATATTGAATTCTCCATTATCTATGTGGATGTTAAAAGTCCCCAGTAATAGCAAAACAGTCAAACTCTGAGGAAATTGTTGATAACAGTTCTGTAAAGTTCCTCAACAAAGGCTGGAGAGTATTTTGGAGGCCTGTAAATAACTATAAGTAGAATGCGATGAGCACCATCTAACACAATACCCAAATATTCGAAAGATAAGTAATCACCAAATGACACTTGCTTGCATTGAAAGACATCTTTAAATAGAGCAGCTACACCTCCACCCTGTCCTAACAGCTCTGCAGACACTCATAAAACTAAAGTTAGGAGGGGTTGTTTCATTGAAGATTGTTGCACTGCAGCTGTCTTCTAGCCATGTTTCATTTAGAAGCATAAAATCTAGGTTGTTTGTGGTTAAGTCGTTGACTAGAAGTGATTTATTTTTAAGTGAGCGGATGTTTAAAAGTGCTAACTTAACAGTCTTACTTTCTGTCTCTACAGTAATCTTAGTTTGATGTGTAATAGGCAGCAGATTAAATGGGTTTGCCAAATGGTTTGAGAAGGCCTTAGGCTTTCTATCATGTAATAAAACAGAAATAGAGAAAGCAACAGGCACCTGCTTGTTCTGTAAACATTTGACAAAGTCACTGATATCATAGAGGGGACCCGACACATATCACTGAGAGCTGATATTGGTTGTTTTTGGTTCACCTAGAACAGATGGAGGAGGGTGTGGGCCCTGGCATTGTGGCAGAGGCCGAAGAGCTCTCACAGGAGGAGGGGGAGGGCAAGCTAGGCCCACAGGCTTTGGTGGTTGAGAGGCTCGCCGCTTTTTTGTTGATATCTGGGGGCTCGCAGCAAAAGAGTGGGAGAGTTTGGTTCCAGCATACACCAGTTCCTCCAATTTCTCTGAGAAACACAGAAGAGGGGATGATGGAGAGAGGGATACTGTGTCCGGTGAGAGGGGCCGTTGCTCTGGTGTTACCGGAGGCTGTAATATGTTGTCCTGGCTGTTTTCCCGAAAGTCGTCCTTGGGTGCTGAAACTTGGAGCAGTTCTAACACGTCACTGTCTATCGGTGAGCTCTGTGGGCAGGACTCAGTCAGGATTGTGTCCGTGAGCAGTGGTTGTTGTGGCTGCGTGGTGTTATCATTGTCCTTGTGGGATGTGTCAACTGCATGTCCATTCAGGTGCTGAAATGAAGTCCTGTGGTCAGTTGTACTCTGTCCAGATGTTTTTGTGCCATTGAAATCCCTTTTAAGGAGTTCTGACTGCTCTTTCCGAATATCATTCTTCCCCACATGAATGATTAGTCAATTTGCAGTCTTATATTTCATCAGAATGTTCTTAAGTTCCCTGTTTACATCAGAAACCGTTGCTTGTGGAATGCAGCATGTAGTTGTATCCCTGCTGCTAATGTTTCTGATTATGGAGTCACCCACTATCAGAGTCCTGGGCTCAGCTGCACTATGAGCTGAGTGCCGCTGTCTGCTCGACCTTGAGCGGCAGTTAGCATCAGTGTTAGCTGCTGGCTAATTTGATCTGTGTCCGATCATGTTTGGGGATCCCTCACCCACATTCATCACGTCTGGAGATTCCTCACCCACATTATTAACACTTCAAATCTGTTCTCCAGATGTATTGGCGGTGGTAGGGAACCAGTGTTTGGGGTAGAAGATGCTACTGCAGCAATATGTGATACTCGTGACAATCTCGAGTGGCTTTGGGTCTCGCTCCCTGTTTGTGCCATCGATTAGTATGTTGATCAGTTACGGCACTCAGTATTGGCCTGTTTAGGAGCACTAGATTCATGGGACTTACCCATGAATCTAGTGTACATTTATTGATCCAAAAATGATCTTTGTTATTAATTTTGTCATTTTTGGAGTTTATTTTTAATTGATAATGATAACAACATTGTAAATATTTGCTCTTAACCAATGTTGGCTGAGTCTTTGTTTTACCATTCTTGATTGCTTAAGAAACAGCAGTTTGGTCAAGCGTTTGGTTTTATTACTCACTCATGAAGAATACAAAATCTTATTCTTGTGACATTTTACATTTGTACTGCCAAATAAGTTGATGTGTACAAATAAAAGTGCAAAATAAAAATAGTACAAGCAACAAGGTAAGAACATACGTTTTTATTTTCGTCTCTCTCGCCGACACGCTGGATCTCTTTCAGCAGGTTTCTTTGTCTCCCTCATTGACATGCAATTTACACTGTTTGTCCTGCACCCCCACCATGAAGCTACTAAATTCTCCCAACCCCCATATCTGAGCATCTGAGGCTGACTAAAATCAAGAGAAGACGCAAAAAAACAATTCAGATTTAAATCGCTATTCTAGACATTAGCCTAATATTTTAAAGAGTATAGATAATCTTTCCTGTAGCTCAGTGGTTAGAGCATGGCACTAGCAATGCCAAGGTCATGGGTTTGATCCCAGGGATTGCACATACTCAGATACAAATGTATAGTATAATGCAATGTAAGTCACTTTGGATAAAAGTGTCTGCCAAATGCATAAATGTAAATGTAAATGTACATAATGAAGAAATTAGCCTAAAACATTTACATGTCGTAGTATTTTTGTCATAAAAGTTTATTAATTGTTAAATATTTCATTATTCAATGATTGAACAATTCAAACAGAATCAGATGAATTGCTGGATCAGATTTAGCCTACTCCATTTTACTATGCCAGCTTTTCCCAAACAAAACGAAATGGTACAGACCCACTCATGTTCTTTGTCACCAGGCTGCAGACACTTCACACATTCACCATGAACAACATTTTCAACCCAATAATTAGCCTAAATTTTACAGGGATCCTGAGATCCTTTCTAGTCGTGTTTTTTTAAAAAAAACTTTGTGGATAACGAACCCTATAAGACAAGTAATTTGGCAAATATCACTTTTCTTTTCTTTTTCTTTTAAAAGACCAAGCTTCTGCGCACATACACACTCAAACACACAAACCTATAGACTAAACACGTAAATGAACGGCAAGAATGCATTAAAGGTATTCAGTTTTCAATAGGAAAGGGGTCATTTAAGTGGCCCCTAAAGTAATAATTAAAGGTGCAATATGTAATAATTTTGCAGTAAAATATCCAAAAACCACTAGGCCCGTGTTATATATTTTGTTCACTTGAGTACTTACAACATCCCAAATGTTTGCAACTATTTGTAAATCGTGAGAAAATTGCAATTTTAACCAAGGCTCCGGGACGTGTGAGGAGTCGCCACTCAATTGCGTCATACCCGCGTTATCCTCGGTTTCTGGTTTTATTTTGTAGAAACCATGGAAACACCAAAGACGCTTTAATATTTACATTTTAATAGGCAAGGGAACAACTGTTTTGATATATTTATAGACATAAAACTAATTGTTGTTATATAGCTCAACACATTTAGTCTTATTGTTTAAATCAAATTTTCTTGATTTTTTTGCGAGTACCATGCCTCAGAGAAAAACACTATTTTGTGAAGTAGCTAACATAGCATGATCAGATGCAGCTTTCTTTTTAGTTACAGTAATACAGAATTTTCTCCATCATACAATGTTTTAAAATTAATTGCATGCCATTTATCAACACAAGCCATCCAGCATTTATTAATATGATATTCTAAAATCGATCTAGCACTGCAGTGTGCAACAAGTGTCTCACAGCAGCCACCGAGCGAACTCACAGAGTAACGTTATAATATTTTCAATACACTCAAATGTATCTAATATGATAAACAGAGCTGCATTACCTCATTCTCATGACCGGAAAAGCGGAAGTGGCGCCGGCGACTGTGGTATAATAAAAGTTCCGCTGCTTGTGAGGAGTGTGTTGCGCAATCGCTCCAGTGACCTCGTTCAGCTCCCACAACACTCGGTCCTGCTCTGCTTCATACTACAGGAACATTAATAATCACATCCATGAACATGATTTCTTTCCGAGTTCTATCCCAATTCTTTTCCACCGGCCGTTGAGGTGAAGACCACATGTCCCAAGATTCCGCGCTCAAACTTGGCATAATCAAGCTACGCCTTTGTTTTGAATAGGCCTCTAGCGACCTCTAGCAGACAGAAAATCGTACATAGTGCACCTTTATAAAAATTTTTTTATCAAAAACCAACTTTAGCTTGATCATTTTCCTATTGTCACTGTGAAGCTGCTTTGAAACAATATGTATTATGAAAAGCGCTATATAAATGAAGATGACTTGACTTGATTTTGCGAGCAACTGGTGATAAAGAAAATGCCACGTCGCAATATTGAAAACATTTCCATTTTAAATCATGAAGGCGAGCCAGTTTGCACAAACAATGTGCAAACTTTGCATGAGAGTTATGCAGGTGAAGAAGTCTCACACGCCAGTCAATTATTCACTACAGAACAGTAGCGGCTTCTGGCCATAAATATAGGGAGGGCAAATTCTGGGTCTTAGCGCTAGTTTATGATAACCATTTTGTAAACTTTATATTCTAATCGCTGAACACATCAGACACACTTTTGGCAGAATTCGAATGTCCTTGCGTTATTCAACCTGAGGGTGGTGCTCTACTGATGATTGACAGACTTTAGTACACACAACACACAGAATCTTAGAATTGTAGTATTTATTGTTTCCGAATGTTGTTTTAGAATATTCATTTTTCAAGTATCTGTACTTTACTTGAGTATTTTTTATTTTGAGCAACTTTCACTTTTACTTCATTACATTCCAAAGCATAGGATCATACTTTTAATAAAACATATCGTTACTCATTATTTTAAAATGAAGAAATCGTCACATGCTCAGAGACGCAAAAGCGGTGACCGATTCATGCACAAACTGATTCTTTTCAAACATCCTGTTAAATCGGTTCACACATCACATCAAACAATTAATTCGCGAATTGGACTGATCGTATTGCAGCTGTTCTCAAGTCAACAACTCACTGATTCAGTGATCCATTCAGAGCGAGTCTCCGGTGAACTGAATTTATAAATCTGACTGAAAATTAGCCAAGAACTGGGGGATCCTCTGAGTGCGTGCACGACTGATCGCGAAAAGTAAGTTAGACTACTAATGTAATGTTGAATTTTAGGGTTAATTATTGTAACTGAAAATCATATTTAGGTCACAACTGTCAGTTGTTTGTGAACTAAATCTGTTGTAAAGGGCAATCTGTTTAAGCTCACTGTAATGCTTTAATGCGGACACATCCACATCAATGTGTCTACAGATCGCAATCTCGATTCAAACAGATCAAATCAAATTTAAAAACTAACTTGGCGCTTCAAATAACGATTGTATCAATTACATAGTTTCGCCACTAGGAGGCGACAAGTGACTGTTAAACTGTATTTGACATTGAATGATTTATTGAAAAGATTTGTTCAAAAACATTGATTCATCCAGTAATGAAACAAGTGAAGTAGTTATGCGTGATTCACTGAATCATTCATTCAAAACCATTTTTAAATAATTAAATTAAATTAAATATTTTAAATAGACTGCAGCAATTAATATTTTGTCCTCTAGTAAATAATTATGTTATTTTGTTTAGTTCTCTGTTCAGAACTCCAACACAAATTAAAATAACGCATGAACGTTCATCTTCCCAGCTGCTGTAGCAATTTCTTAAAATTGGATGATTTAGCCCTATATGTTTTGTCTGTTTTTAATTTTTGTCAACACACATTACATATTATGTATCTGCATCCACTAATCTTCCATCCATACTGACTAGTGCTGGCTATTTGACAATTCATAATCATTCATAATTATTTTGAACAATAGGATTATATAAAATATATAATGTAAACATTTAATTATATGTGGCCTTTATTATATTACAAAATAAACATTCATCAATGTTTATTTTCATACAATCATACTTTTTTACTTATGTACATTAAAAAACAAGTACTTTTGTACTTTCACTCACTAAATACTTTCACTTGAATAATATTTTATTATACGTATCTGTACTTTTACTCAAGTACTTGATTTGTGTACTTCGTCCACCACTGAGAATAGTTATGTAGGAATTCGAGTGAGGAAAAAAGTCATGTCTATTATCAGAACAAACATAAACAACAGAACTACTATAAAAGCTATTAACATGAGCACGTTTAAATTTAAAGGGTTTATACTCTCATTAATTTGATACACTAATCCACATAGGAAGAACAGACATGCCAAACAGCTACTGACCTGATGCAGACAAATATCAGAAGCGGACTGATATCGTCTGATATCGGAGTACATGAGGTGCGTTTACCTAACGTGGAAATAAGCGGGGCAGCCAGAAAACTGCTCCAGTGGCTCTCTATGAGAGGGTGCTGCAGTTCCATTTTTCACCACAGATTTACATAGGAAAGTTGTGTGGCGCTGTAGAGCTGGGGAGGGCTCTGAGACCGGCTGCCCAACTTAGTATCATGAATACACGCCTGCCAAATCCATGATCTACATTTTAATATATCCTGCTCACTTTACGACTTAAAATAGTCTAGAAAATCTGAAAAATATTTGTTGCAGAATGCTGAACACATTTATAATTTATTATTAATTCAGTGAATATAGAGGAATATCTTAGAATGAATATTTTGGTGAGGCTCTGCCCCCACCTGCCCATACAGATGAGCTGTGGCTGCTACAGAAACTGAAAGTAAAAACTGACTGAGCTTTTGGCATCTGTTGCTGCATTAATGGCGCATATTCTCTTAGAGACGATGAATTTATTTTCTTAATATTTCTCTCGTGGTCCATAGTGAGAAAAAAAATAGTATTTTTCATGAATCGAGAAGTATTTAGTGTTAAACAAGTTGTTTTTTAAATGAGGTGTAAGCTATCTAACTAATCTTTTATTATCCTCACTCACAGTGCATCGGCTATGCTGTAATGCGCTATGATATTGTCAGGCAAATAAATTGCAATATTAATTTAATAATAAAAGTAGCATAATAATAATAAGAATAATTTAATAGCCCTGCGTGCCCGTCCGCTATACGCCACTGTGAAGGGATAAACGGTGTTCAGGCACGGCATCAAAGCGATTACCTGTTTTATCCAAATCCACATGCATGGACCGTTCAATGTTCAGTTCTGCAATGTCTCCTGTCTCATGGTGTTTCTCATGTGTTTTCAGTTGGCGCAAGCAAAAAAACGTTTACTAGACTGTGTGGACTAGCTTTGACTCTGAACAGTGGCCGCATTTTTTGCGACCACGGACGGTGCGCGTGTGCATGCGCTGAATGCGTCTTTCCGCGCTCACGGGTAAAGGAGTATTTTTGAAAGGCTCGCGTGCTCAACTGCGCGCGAGACGTAGCGGTACCCGGGAAATGAAGCCTTAACCGCTCCGAATTGTAGTGGACTGAAGCTGACGGCTCACATCGGGTAAAATATCACAGCAGCCTTACGCAATGGTGCAAACAGTCCCTTTGCGCTGCCATGTGTCACACTGCGGCCTCGAATGCGGTTGCCATTACCGGAAATGACTGCCAGTATAAAGTCAGCTAGTATATATGCTTATGCAGCAGAATAATGGGATATGATTTCACATTACTACCTGTGCTGAAGTGTCAGGCCCAATAAATTCTGATCTAATTATAACTTTTCTCTAAGGTGAGTCAGTACCTCTTTTCTCTGATTGGATGTCTTTGAGGAGCCGTTCCTGCAGGGTAATGCGGTCCAGGAGGCTCTGCAGTTCTG
This sequence comes from Hypophthalmichthys molitrix, assembly GCA_037950675.1. Taxonomy (NCBI): domain Eukaryota; kingdom Metazoa; phylum Chordata; class Actinopteri; order Cypriniformes; family Xenocyprididae; genus Hypophthalmichthys; species Hypophthalmichthys molitrix. The sequence goes on from CM075511.1 coordinate 10,557,832, forward strand.
AGTCTCTGCTTTGCTTCAGTGCTTTCATCTGCTCCTTGTGCTGCTGCAGTGTCCTCCTCAACCTCCTCTCACTGGATTCACGCTCACGCACCTCCTCGCACAGCCACTGGAGCTTTGTCTGAACAAACACAGAGACAATACATATACACATCTGCAACACAATAATATGTACAACTGTATTACAAGAAATGTAAGAACTTCTGAAATAAGAGTGTGTCTCTGCAACTTCCTTATGATACACATCACGAGTCATGATATAATAACTATTTGTCATAAATACAAACCCTCTGGTCCTCTTCGGTCAAAAATGACCGAAAAATTTTATATTTTGAAATTCATTTTTATTTTTATTTTTTTTGCTTCATCGGAATGGGTGGACACATGGTGACTATTGTCGCATTAGCTATGTGAACACAAAAAAAATCATAGACATGATTCAGATATGTTAAAGGGTTGGGGAAAAAAGTAGTCACACTTGCCTTCTTCGCGGTCAAAAATGGCCAAGATATGAAATGAATGTGAAATACAAAAAAATACAATAACTCTTTTGGTGGTACAAAAGAGTTTTTGTACCACCAAGTTTTCACACACTCACAGACACAACACACTATTATACGAATGCAAGTGAATTGGCGTGGCTGTAACAATATGGTAAAATTGAGCCAAAAGACTCAAATAAGAGGTTGAAATCAGATCAGACCCAGATTTATTAAGCTGTGCTAAAACATACCTGTTCATTTTTGTTACATTTTTATTGAATTTTGATTTTATGTGTAACAAAATATCCTCCTCTGTGTTAAGGTTTGACTGTAAAACTGCAAAAACTGACACTTCAAATCAACATTTCAAACAAAAAAAAATATATATATAAACCTTAACAAAAAGTAGTCTTTGAGAATGTCTAAATATAAATCCAAATCCACAACTTGATAAAAATAAGTATTTATGTCTAAAAACCAGTAGAGAATTTATAAGAATTTATATTTACTTTATTTAGAACTATATAGGAATCTAGTGGTTATATCATGGCATAAGTTTTTTTTTTTTTTTTTTTTTTTTTTTTTACACATTACATAAGTTTTTCTTTATTTACTCCCAACAGATGGCACTAATCTACCTTTAAAAAATTAGATTTTAAATGCCTTGGGCCCTATTTTCCTATTGTCCGAATCCTCTTTTGTTAGTTTAATGTTGGAAAAAATGGTTGGCGCATGGTCCAAACGGGTTGTACACAGTCTCTTAATGAGTCATGGGTGTGTTTTGGGCATGACGTGCAATAAACCAATCAGAGTCTCATCTCCTATTCCCTTTAAAAGACAGGTGCGCTTGCACCATAGCGGATTCACTATTTACATGGCGGAATTTGCAAGCAGAAAGACTGAATGCTTCTCCAGAGACGAATCCTTTTATTTTTAATATTTAAAAATGTTTGTGTGCTGCAGTGTGTCCCTGTGTGTGTAACAAGCAAACAAGTGTACATGCGTTGTTCACCCACCTATAGGCGCATAATACTAACACGCCCTTTAAATAAATAAAAAATAAATATATATATAAAAAATAAAAAAATACTGTGCCATTGACTTTAGACCAGGTTTTTGTTGGTCAATGGTTTTCAGTTGCTTCAAAATAGCAACGCCACTGAACACACCTCGTTTTCAGACCAGCACGCCCATGGGCAAACAGATGGGCGCGAGTGCATTTGCTATTTAAACAACGTGGGCACTGGACGTGAAAATGATAACTGTGTCCGGCTGAAACTATAAAAAAAAAACACTTGCGTGCATGATAGGGCCCCTTCTCTCTATTTTAATTGAAATTCTGTTTTAACTGAAAAATAATTTTAAAATGTTTTAGAAAAAAATGGTGTATTATTTTCAATGGGGAAAATATCTAATGAACATTGCATAAATATTGCATAGTATCATAAAATTAGGGCTGTCACGATTCCTCGATTAAATTTGTAGTACTCAATTTAAAAAAAACAAAAAAAACATTGATTTTTCCCGTCAATTTCCACATGTAGAGTAACCAGCAAAATACCGGAAGTGGCAATTTCCACCGACAAGAGTCCATGAACTGCATTATTAGACCGCTTTCTAAGGCTGCATTTAAAAACCATACTATAGCATTGTGCTATTGTGAATTCACAAAGGATGCAATTCAATTGAATAACCCTGCGGGTTTAATATATATATGCACTTTAATAATTTACATGCGTGTAGGTTACGTGCTCCACACGAACTGTTATCATTTACATGCGTGAAGCATCTCAAACTCCATCTCTGCATGCTGTGAGTTTGGGTTGCTTATAACATTCATCTGGGAACGCAATGTGTGCCATTTCTTCAGATTTGTAAGGTAAATTATTTATAAACCTAGAGAATACATCAATGTTTCTCTCACAAGAGAATACATCAATGTTTCTAAACATGTTCATCACGATTTCAAAATAAAAGTTTAATCCCTTGCTCTCAGTTTGGATGTTTTGATGTCCACATGCCGATGCTTGGTTCAAAATGCGTTCCTGAAGAAGGGAGGGTTCGCTGAAGGTAAAAATAGAGAAGTGCCGGTACTGAGTACCAGCCCTCTTCAAGCACCATGTCCACACGTACTTGTTCAAGAAATTGCAGTGGGTGTAGCATTTTTATCGTAAAGAAGTGGCCAAATATTAAAGATTAAGTAAACATTTAAATTAAATGTCATTTGGTCAATATTAAACAAGAATTTGATCTGTATATGATTATGCACAGAACTATATGATTACTTGCTTTTGGTACTTTATTTGAACCAAATATTATTGCCTCATTATTGTTATATATGTATTTTAAGTCATTTTAAAGGCTTACCACAAAAATATCCAATTACTTGATTAATCATCAAAATAATTGTCCGATTACTCGATTACCAAAATAATCATCAGTGACAGCCCTACATACAATACTTTCAAATTTTTTAAATAATAATCAAAAAATATTATTGAACAAAAATATATTAAATTGGTTTTCCTGAAAAACAAAAGTTACAATTCAAGGCTTCGGTCACTTTTGACCGTGAAGGAGCCAAGTGTGACCCCTAAACGAAGAGGACCAGAGGTTTAAGAATGTATGCTTATTGAGATTACCTGCATGATTAATTCAACTGTATGAAATATGATCAACAACTATTATAAAGATAAGTAATATAAAGATAAAGTAATATGAAATTAAACTGGAATTAAAACGTTGTAGTAATGCATTAAATATTCATTACAACTCAACAAAATTCAATAAAAATGACTTAATTGTAGCTTTTATATTTTCAATCAATATTGGATGGTCTCATGTTAATGTCTCAAGTCTGACTTCCCCTCCACTACCTAATTAGACAGGGTTAAAACAGTGTTAAACAGGGTGTCTGAATGACATGTATAACAGCCAACACCAGCATTTTCCTATAAATTGTCATTGTAGGCAAATGGAAAAATTAATTGGGCTGTTATACAGGATAATGTCTATAACTAATGCTGAAACAAAATTAAAGCTAACCCTTTTTTTTTTAATTTATTTATTTATTTTTTTTACTAATTTTACAAAAATACACAGTTTTATAATTCTATTGGCAGAACTATATCAACCCTGATGCACACAAACATTAATTAAATGTTAATATTAAATCATAAATATTTATATTTAATAATAAATTAAAATGGATCTATAAAAAATATGACTGTACTCAGAGTATGATTGTTTTAGCACTGCAGTACTCTGAAAAACCACAAACTGCCTACTAACATGACATTAAAGACCCCATGAAATCAATTTTTGTGGCATGTGAATTACCTTTGAAGTCATCTATTACTGTACTCCTAATGTCCGCAGCATTGACTTCTAGCAGCTGTACACAACTGTAAAACTTACAGTTTTTCTCTGTATTAAAATGGACCAAAAATTCTCCATGAACTCTGCATTTTTGTCCAATCAAATGCTCTCTAGAATGAGAATGTCCCTAGATTTACTGACTAGAAATAGCAAGTGGCAAACAATGGTTTAGAACTGTGATGTACACTAAATGCAAAAGCAGGGCATTTGATAACCTATTAACCTTTTTTTTTTAATAAAACATATGTCAAGACAGGAAGGAAAACTCTGCTTGTCATTGCTTGTCTGCAAGCCATTTCATGGGGTCTTTAAACGTGTTGATGTATACATCAGACACACCACTACAAACAAAAAGCAAAAACCAACTACACATGCATTTAAATGTGTTAAAATACACATTTTGGAAATAAAACCTGATAAAACATGACATTAAGTCCCTGAGAGCTGGAGGATGTTTCCATCAGTCTATCTGAGACAGTAAAGAACAACAGCTGTGTTAAGATGAATGACATCAGCTAAAGAAATGATCATCAAAAGACGGGCTCAACAATATACCTTAACCTCAGCAAGCCAGCGATGGGAATCCTTTTGCATTCCTGGAGTCAGGGTAATGGCCTATAACATGAAATACACACATGGCGTTATGTTATGTTAGCTGTTTTGCTATACAAATTATGCATGAAAGTTATAAAACCAGAAACTCCCATATAATGAGGCACTATGTAAAATTGCACATCTGAGCAAGAAGGAAAAATATTCTGAATTTTTCAGGGTGAGCTTTTTCTAATGCATTCTGAGATGGTGACAGTCTACTGGAGGATCGTAAACCTCCCAGATCTTGGGTTCCATGGGAAAACCCCACCGCACAGATGAATCACTTTGCAAAACAAAAATGAGCAGATTTACAAATTTCTCATTTAGAGCGATGTTGTACGCCTCCAAAAGGAGCGATCACAGGAGGGAGCTCTGTCACCTTTAAAAAAAAAAAAAAAAAAAAAAAGCAATTATGTGGAGGTGGAATGTGTTCCCCCGACAGCTCAAGCCTGTCATGATCAACGACGTTTGAACACTGCCATGCTGCTTTAGACTGCTGACACAAACACATGATGGGGGAAGGAGGCCATTTTGTCACTTTTTTTTCTTGAATCAAATGGGGGCTGCCAGCAGAAGATAAAAAGGTGTGAACGATGCAGAAGAATGCTAAAGACTGGAATATAACATGGACGTTGACAGCTCGAGCTGAGAGCAAAGAAAGTGTACTATGAGAAACAAGTACAGACAACATGCAAGGAGCAGGGAGTGACTTCACAGCTCAGAGAGGAGACATATGTTCAAGTGTGGGGGGGGGGGGGGGGCACTTAACACTATCAGAGATCATCTTTGTTAAAAGTTAAAAAGAAAGTATTAAAAAAAACGACATTAAAATACACTGTAAAAACAACAACAACAAAAAACAGTAAAATGCATGGCAGCACAGGGTGCCAAACATTTACCTTTAATAAATAATGGTTAAAGATAGTTAAAAAAGAATTTTTAAGAATTTTATGTTTTACAAAAACAGTTACTTTACAGGTATTTCCTGGATTAATATTGTGAAACATTCTCTGTAAAACTCTTGCAGTTAACCATTAGCTAACAACAGCACACATGCATGAGCTAATGTAACTATCACTGCAGCATAACATCAATGTTTCTTCTTCTTGTGGACTGAAGCACAGGCTCTACTCTTCAGCACAATGGTAACCTCAAACAAAAATGGTGCTAAATAGTACTAAAAGTGGTTCATTGGCTTGTAATCATAGGGTAACCACTTTAAGTGCTATATAGCACCTATCTTTAAAGGTTCTATACACCACCTTTGTCAAATGGTGCTATGTAGAACCATAAGAGTCTCATGTGGGTGTTACAACACAGAAGGGTCGGAGACGAAATATAACAGGTAAGGTGTTTATTGACAGCAAGCAGAGGGTGAACGTGAACACAGGTGAGTAAAACTGAAGTTGATAAGTTGAATGATGAATAAAGTGGAACTGATACTGTCCTTGTATGTAGCAGAGTGGAGATCCGAGTGGAGATGGTGGAGATCAGACGATGGATGATGACAACACACACACACACGGAGAACACAGGAGGTAATTCGGGAACGCTGGAGACAGGTAAGTAATATACTGGGAGTCCTTGAGGTAAGCATTAGAAAGAGTCCTTTACGTAAACGAGACCGGACGAGGAGTGAGTGTGTGTGTGTGTCTTTTATGGTGCTGGTGATGAACGTGCTGATGAGGTACAGGTGTGTGCGATCAGTACTCTGGTGAGGGAGTGCGACGTGATTGGAGGGTGCTGGAGCCTGGCGTGTCTGTGACAGTACCCCCCCCCCCTCCACGGCCCGCTCCAGAGGGCCGAGGACCCCGACGTCGTGGTGGTCGTCCTCTTCCACGAGGGGCAGGTCTGTTGGGATGAGCAGAGTGGAAGGTGTCCAGTAGATTAGGGTCCAGAATGTCGTTGCGTGGTACCCATGAGCGTTCCTCGGGACCATAACCTTCCCAGTCGACCAGGTATTCAAGTTGACCACCACGGCGCCGGGAGTCCAGGATCTCACGAACCTCGTAGGCAGCACCGTCGTCTAGGATGAGTGGAAGGGGGGGCTCAGCTGCGTCTACGCCAGGCTCTGTGGAGAGAGGAACAGAAGGGTGGTGAGGTTTCAGGAGTGACACATGGAATGTGGGGTGAATGCAATACTCAGGTGGGAGTTGCAGTTTGTAGGTTGATCTGCTCCGTGATGGTGAATGGGCCAATGAACCTGGGACTCAGCTTACGGCATGGTTGACGCAGGCGGATGTCTCTGGTTGACAGCCAGACCTTCTGTCCTGGTTGATAGGCTGGAGCTTCGGAATGGCGAAGGTCGGCTGTCATCCGGCGTCTACGTAACGCACGTTGCAGCTGATGGTGGGCTGAGTCCCAGACCCTCTCGCTCTCTCGGAACCAGTGGTCGATAGATGGTACATCCGAGGGTTCCCCTGACCAGGGGAACAGTGGGGGTTGGTAACCGAGTACGCACTGGAAAGGTGTGAGTCCGGTAGATGGTTGTCGCAGGGAGTTCTGCGCGTACTCGGCCCAACCCAGAAACTGATTCCAAGAGTCCTGGTGGCCATGACAGAAGGTACGAAGGAAGCGGCCGATCTCTTGAATCTTCCTTTCCGTCTGCCCGTTCGACTGCGGATGGTACCCCGATGACAGGCTGACGGTCACACCTAGGAGTGAGAAAAAGGCCTTCCAAACACGAGAGATAAATTGAGGTCCGCGGTCTGACACAATGTCCTCTGGGATGCCGAAGTAACGGAAGATATGGTTAAACATGAGTTTGGCTGTTTCCATGGCAGTTGGTAGTCCTCTCAGAGGTATTAGACGGCAGGATTTGGAGAATCGATCTACCACTACAAGGATACAGGTACAGTCTCTAGAGGCAGGCAGGTCAGTGATGAAATCCACCCCTAGGTGTGACCATGGTCGGTTGGGAACGGGCAGAGGAAGGAGTTTGCCAGATGGTAGGTGACGTGGACTCTTAGAGATGGCGCATTCCTTGCATCCCTGCACGCACCATCTGACATCCGTTGCCATGTTGGGCCACCAGAAGCGTTCTTTCAGCAACAAGAGGGTTTCATTGACCCCCGGGTGGCCAGTGCCTAGTGAAGAGTGTGCAGAGTGGATGAGTGGAGTGCGCTGTGTCCTGGTGATGTATTGCAAGCCTTGGGGGCAACCCGGCGGAGTGTTGGCAGAGGCATTGGAGGAGGGTATGGTCTCTGCTGACCAGGAGATAGGACTTAGAATGAGTTTTTCTGGGAGTATGGTTTCGGGTTCTTCAGAGCATTCTTCTGGAGCGTGAATTCGAGACAAGGCATCTGCCTTGGTGTTTTTAGGTCCTGGTCTGTAGGAAATTGTGAAGTTGAAGCGAGTGAAGAATAAAGACCAACGGGCCTGTCTGGGGTTCAGTCTCTTTGCCACACGTAGGTATTCGAGATTCTTGTGGTCAGTGAGCACCAAAAAGGGATGTTTTGCTCCCTCCAACCAATGCCTCCATTCCTCGAGTGCCAGCTTGATGGCTAGGAGTTCTCGGTTGCCGATGTCATAATTCCTCTCCGCCGGGTTGAGCTTGCGGGAGAAGAAGGCACATGGATGGAGGCTGCTGGGATTCCCCTGCTGCTGTGAGAGAACCGCTCCTACTCCTGTGGTCGAGGCGTCGACCTCTACGACGAAGGGCTTGTCTGGGTCAGGATGGACCAAGAGAGGAGCGGTTGTGAAGGCTTCGCGGAGAGTGTCGAAGGCCTTCGTGGCAGCTGGAGTCCAGGACAGAGACTTGGGCTTGTGTCGGAGTAGGTTAGTGAGAGGGTTGGCTATGGAGCTGTAATCCCGGATGAATCGACGGTAGAAGTTTGCGAAGCCGAGGAAGTGCTGGAGTTCATTTATGGTGGTGGGTGTTGGCCAGTTCTGGATGGCTTCCACCTTCCTCTCGTCCATCCGGATGCCACTGCTATCGATGGTGTAGCCAAGGAACTGCACTGAGGGCTGGTGGAATGAGCACTTCTCGGTTTTTAGGTAGAGTTGGAATTCCCTCAGGCGTTTCAGGACCTCCGCAACGTGGTGGCGATGTTCGGCCAGGCTCCGGGAGTAGATCAGGATGTCGTCGACGTAGACCAGAACAAACTTGTGGAGAAACTCCCGGAGCACCTCGTGTATGAAATCCTGGAATACGGAGGGGGCGTTGACCAGGCCATACGGCATAACGAGGTACTCGTAGTGTCCAGTAGGTGTTATGAAGGCGGTCTTCCACTCGTCCCCCTCACGTATCCGGATGAGGTTATACGCACTGCGGAGGTCCAACTTGGTGAAAACAGTGGCACCACAGAGATGTTCCAGGGCCGCTGGGACGAGAGGAAGGGGATATCTGAACTTCACTGTAATGTTATTAAGTGCTCGGTAGTCAATACAAGGCCGCAAGCCTCCGTCCTTTTTTGCCACAAAGAAGAAGCTAGAAGCAGCAGGGGAAGTAGATGGACGGATATAGCCTTGAGCCAGAGCCTCCTCGATGTAGTCCTCCATGGCCTTCTCCTCCGGAACGGAAAGGGGGTAGATCCTTCCCCTTGGCACTGACTCACCCGGAATCAGATCTATGGCACAGTCCCATGGCCGGTGTGGAGGCAGCTTGGAGGCTCTTTTAGAGCAGAATACGTCGCTGAAGGGGGCGTAACACGGCGGTATCTCCACGGAGCGTTTCTCAACTGGACTCTCAATGGAGGTTGTGGAGACGGAGAGGGTTTCTGGACGTGGAGAGAGAGGAGCTGGAAGCTCGGGAAAACAGTCCATGAAACAGGTGTCGCCCCACTTCAGGACTTCGCCGGTACTCCAGGAGATGACTGGGTTATGCTGCTCCAACCACGGGCGCCCTAGGATCACGTCAGCAGTGGAGTCCTCCAGAACCAGCAGATGGATCTTTTCGACGTGAAAAATGCCAGTTTGTAGTTGTATAGGACAGGTGATTCGACGAACATGTTTCTTGCAGAGAGGTTTTCCGGTTATCGAGTGGATCTGGTAAGTTGTAGGCGTGGGCGAGGTCTTGATATTGAGCTGACGGCAGAGGGCGCCTGCGATGAAGTTGCCGGCTGACCCAGAATCGAGGAGTGCGGTAACTGGAATGGAAACATTAGCAGCAGTAAGTGTCACAACAATGGTGAGTGGTTTCATCTTGCGAATTGATGGGAGGATGGCACTAATGAGGTAAGCATTAGAAAGAGTCCTTTACGTAAACGAGACCGGACGAGGAGTGAGTGTGTGTGTGTGTCTTTTATGGTGCTGGTGATGAACGTGCTGATGAGGTACAGGTGTGTGCGATCAGTACTCTGGTGAGGGAGTGCGACGTGATTGGAGGGTGCTGGAGCCTGGCGTGTCTGTGACAGTGGGGGGGCCCTCAAATATTTCCGTATAGGGGGGCCTTGGGGGCAAAATGGTTGAGAACCACATTATCTTAAGGAAATACACTGTAAAAAATAAATAAATAATTGTTTTATTTTAAATTGTAGTCAAAACTACACTTTTTTACTTCAGTAAAAAATTTTCAGAAAAATTATTGTATTTGTATATATAAAATTACAAAAATAATCTGTAATTAATACAATAACAAAACAGATTATAAAATGGTCAAATGACTGGTAGTAACAGGTGCCAAACTGCACCATAAAATTAAAGTAAAATCTCCTTATTTAAACAAGCTGAAAACACTGTCTAATGACTGGCAGCAATAGAATATTAAACACTAGCAGATCTATAGATCTCAGCATCTTCACTTATTACCGTTCGATTTGACTATTTCTCTCTTCCGAAACATCTTAATGAAAATTAAGAGAGGTTTAGATGTTGATGTTTTATTGAAAATAATAACGTTTGAAGTCACCGTTATGGAGGCAAGTGTGTGCTTTAGTTGAGCTCTTGACCCTTCACTTTTTAACATTAGTTTTTCTCTGGCTGCTGTACTTGTGTTTTTCTAAGCACATTTGTTATAGCAAAAGTTGCCAGAAAAATTCTGATCAGATGACGTTGTTTACTTATTGATGATTATACAATCATCATCTCATGTCCTGATTTACTGATCTAATTCATTATATAGAAAAGTGTTTAAAGCTGTGTCTTTTAGACTCACACAAACATCAAGAATCAGCATATGAACCTCACAAATGGTGAAATATCAACAAAAAGCTTTTTTCTGACTTTAGTAGCTTGTTTTGTGACATTCAGAATGATCTGAATATTTTTTGACTGTCACCATTGTTGAGATTCATACACTGAATCTTGAATTTTGTGTGAGTGTACATGATCCTGTCCAAATAATTTCTGTATAATGACTTAAATCTTTCAAAAAATCAAACCAGGACAGGATTTTATGCAGTATAATAGGGCTACAAACAAGTGAAATTAATCAATCCAAATACTATATTCAGAGATTAGACTCTGGATGAGATCACTGAATCAGGTCAGTCCATGATGTCTGAATCATCATCAATAAGTAACCAACTTCAACAAACCAGAATTTCTCTTGCATCTTTTGCTATAACAAATATGCTTAGAAACACACAGCTACAACAGCCAGAGAAAAACTGATGTTAAAACGTTAACGGTCAAGAGCCCAACTAAAGCAAACACTGACCTCTATAACGGTGACTTCAAACTTCAAACTTTATTATTTTCAATAAAACATCAACATCTAAACCTCTGTTAATTCTCATTAAGAAGTTTTGTATGAGAGAAATAAAGTAATAAACAAAAATAAACTGGACTGTAATAAGATGCTGAGATCTAGAGAGATATGTTAGTGTTTAATATTCTGTTGCTGCCAGTCATGTGTTTTTAGCTTTTAAATAAGGATACAGATTTTTTTTTTTTTACAGTGCAGGTGTTTGATCATAATAACTCAGGAAATAATTGTAAAATAACAATGTTTTCAGCTTATTTAAGGAGATTTTTCTTTTATTGTATGGTGTTTGTTTGGCAGTCATTGCTGCCAGTCATTTGACCGTTTTATCATATAACTGTTTTGTTATTGTATTAACAACACATTAATTTGTAATTTTAAATACATTTGTATATAATTTAAGAAAACAGAAAATACTGTATAAAAATTGTGAATTACTGTAATTTGTCATAATACTTAAAATAACAACCAAGTAGTTAATTTATAGATAATTTTACTTAGTTTTGACTACAATTTACTTATTTATTTTTACAGTGTACAGTGTATTTCCTAAAGATAACATGGTTCTCAACCTTTTTGCCCCCAAGGCCCCCCTATAAGGAAATATTCCAGGGCCCCCACATGCGACTCAGTTCATTTCTCTGAGAGAAATGGTTCTACATAGCACCATTTGACAAAGGTGCTGTCTAGAAACTTTAAAGAGAGGTGCTATATAGCACAAAGTGGTTCCCCTATGATTTCAAGCCAATGAACCACTTTTAGTGCTATTTAACACCATTTTTGTTTAGAGTGAAGATAAATCAAACAAGGTTTGATTTGTAGCTCTTTAAATTGATTTGTAATCCTTAAGTAAAATAATTTATTGTTCAGGAGGAACACCAGTCAATTAGAAACTGCCATTAAGTTAAGGGTCAATAGCAGAGAACTATGGCATCACTGACTTCATAGGGCACATGCCAACATGCCGTTTGTAGCATGTCAAGATTGCATTCACACTACACATACTTTATAAGTCAAAAAGTTCTTTATACAAAGCAGTACACACTCTACACAAATTTAGATGCAGCTTTTACTATAGTATAGCAATTGTTTTTTGTAGTGTACTGTAGTGTGTGTGTGTTTGTGGGTACTTCAAGCTTGGCGGCTGAGTCTTTTGACAAGTACTGGCAGGCTGAGTCAATTTGTGCTCCTACGGCATGGAGGATGGACTCCTGCTCTGTCTGGAGGCCCGTAACCCTCTCACGCAGCTCCACCATGGAGTGTTCTGCAGTCTGCCGCCTCTCCTCCTCCCTCTCTGCTAAATTCACCTACACAGGAGACATTAAGAAAACATCCGAGACACTGAGATATGTGTGCACTGCAGGCACAACAGTGCCCAGCTATTGAGAAAAAGACCAAACGTGTCCAGTGTGATCTAACCTCTTTTATTGCTGTAGGCTAATAATTATATACTTACCATTGCGTAAATAACTAATTAAAAAAATTACATATTGGTATTGCATGTAGGAATACAAAAGCACAAATACAAAAATAATCTGAATCATATTGGTTGTGATCAGCGAAAATATGGGTGAAAATTAACTGTGGTAAGTAACATTTCACAACTTGTTAATCAATTTGGCAAGTTATGATTCATATAATATGTTCTCTAAAGGCCGGGACACACCAAGCCGCCAGGCAATGTCAGGTAGTTCTTGAGTGTCAGTCAGCTTAGTTTTTTGGCTGATTCAACATGTAGAAGTGGCATCGGGACATTGGTGAGAGAGAGAACTATGATTGGCTGTTCAGTTTAAGCGAACGAGAATAAAAGCAAAACTGATGAAAGCGAGCGAAGTCAAAACGGTACAGACAGAAGGCTGTTATAGTTTTAAATTATCTTACCTGAGCATTTGAATGCACAAATATTTTCATAATAACATGAGCCGACTGGAATGAATAAAGTGATTAGCATGATTGATATTCAAAATGGTAAACAAGCGCTGCTTTACGGTTTGTATACCTGCAGTCCTAGTTTCGATTTCCCTTTTTGAATGACGAATATAGACTATTGATTCCTGCTAATATAGACAGATATTTACTTACATGCAGGCGCAGAACACACATACTAGTTGACAGTTGCCTTTAATCCTTTTGGTGTGTTCAAGTGCAGCTTTTTGGCCAAGACGCATTCGATGAGAAGTCAGCTTTCGTCGCCACTATTTCTTTGACGTCAACTTAGTGTGTCCTGGGCTTAACCGGGAGCCTCCAACATTAGCAAAACTAAGCATAAAGAGGGTTGTGCCATATCTTGAAATTTGAATACATTGTTTTTCATGAGTGTACAAACAGCGGTGACCCCACTCGGCATCTGTCGGCGACATCCAACTTGTTCGATTTTTTGCTATGGATGATGTCAGCATGCTTACTAACTATACAGTGACTGGCTAATAGGCTAAATGTGCTTTTATTCATTCTAGGGCGAAATGGCTTGAAGAGGGTGTAAAAAAATTATTTTCTCTTGCATCTTTTGATGCAAAAAAGTTATTTTTTCACACTTGAGAAAAGAAATTTTAAAAGAAATGCTTTAACTGCTTTAAATATTAATGGGAATCATTGTATGGATCCATCAAAAATGTCTGACTTTGTTTACTCATTTTATAAAGAACTATATAATTCCAAATTTGATCTATATAATTGTGAAGAGTTCATTCAAACAGTCCATCAACATATTCCTATTATTGCTAAAGAATTTCAAGACTTCTGTGAATCCAATATAAATTCTTCTGAGATCAAAGATTCCCTGATTAGAATGAATAAAGGGAAAGAACCAGGTATAGATGGGTTGACAGTAGAATTTTACTTACATTTCTGGGAATTGATCGAAATTCCTTTTTATAACATGTATAATGAATGTATTAACAGTGGCGAAATGACTACTACTATGAAACAAGGTATCATTTCGTTAATTACTAAACCGGATAAAGATCCACACTTGATAGAAAATTGGAGACAATCTCTCTTCTAACTGATTATAAATTAATTATTTTAGTATTTGCAAATAGATTACGAGAAGGTTTAAATAAAATTATTAGTGAATACCAATCAGGTTTTTTAAAAGGTCGACAAATAACTAACAATATTAGACTTGTGCGTGACCTTTTGGATTATGCTGAGAATGTCGATGAAGGAGCAGTTATTTTTTTTTGGACTTTAATAAAGCGTTCGATACAAATGAATATGAATTCTTATTTAAAACTACACTACCAGTCAAAAGTTTGGATTTTTAAAGTTTTTAAAAGTTTCGTCTGCTCACCAAGGCTGCATTTATTTAATTAAAAATACAGTAAAAACAGTAATATTGCAAAATATTATTACAATTCAAAACAACTGTTTTCTGTTTGAATATATTTTATGAAGTAATTTATTCCTGTGATGGCAAAGCTGAATTTTCAGCATCATTACTCCAGTCTTCAGTGTCACATTATCTTTCAGAAATCATTGTAATATGTTGATTCTTTGATGAATAGAAAGTTCAAAAGAACAGCATTTATTTGAAATATAATCTTTTGTAACATTATAAATGTCTTTACTGTCACTTTTGATCAATTTAATGCATCCTTGCTGAATAAAAGTATTAATTTCTTTAATTTATTTTCAAAAAAATAAAAAATAAAACTTCTTAATGACCCCAAACTTTTGAACGGTAGTGTATAATGTTACAAAAACTTTGTATTTCAGAAAAATGCTGTTCTTTTGAACTTTCTATTCATCAAGGAATTCTGAAAAAAAAAGTACACAACTGTTTTCAACATTGATAATAATCATAAATGTTTCTTGAGCAGCAAATCAGCATATTAGAATGATTTCTGAAGGATCATGTGACACTGAAGACTGGAGTAATGATGCTGAAAAAGCTTTGCCATGAAACTCCTCGTGAAAACTCCTGAACTCTGCCAAAGGTAATCAGACATGATTTATTTACTTATTAAAGATTTATTTATTTATTATTCAAATCTATAAATCAAAATATTTATTGCATTTATGAAGAAAAGGTTCAGCACTCAAGGCTCTATCGCTATTGCCTAAATGATGAACAGTGTCTTTGGGTGGATTGCTGAGGCGGATTGGCAGCAACGGCTATTAGGATAGCTTGTGATTTGGTTTTAGTGACTTAGTTAGGAGTACTCTTGACTACTCCTAACACTCACAGATTTAGGAGCTAGTTTTAACACTAAAATGCTTTGGGAAATACTCTTAGAGTCCTAAAATCAGGACTGACATTCCCATTATTTTTAAGAGTTTATCCTAAATCGGCAAGTTAGGAGCTGCTTTTTGCCTTAAGATGTTTTGTGAATACAGCCCCTGGTTTATTTCTGATATTTTTGTTTTGGTTAGTAGAAGTTCTGAATGGCCGGTCACAAAATTTTGTAGCCTGATTAGCTGGTGAACAAAAAAAGTTATTTTTATTTCAAACCCCAGTTGTAATCAATAACAATTGAGTTTTTTAATGCTGCTAAGGTCATCATAATAAAACATATATTTCAGGAACATAATTCATGGCTTTTGAAGGTGTATACGACATAAAAACAAACAAAAAAAAAACAATCAAACAAAAAAAATATGCCATACAGATGCCCCACATTTAATTGTAAATTCTATTAATAAAAATGAATCCTTGTGATTACAATATCAAGGTATAAAATATGTTTTTTGTCAAAATTGTGCAGGTTACCTGTCTTCTATGCTGCACAATGTAACATTCTAATTCCAGAAATGACATGAAGCATAAACAATTTCAGACTGGAGCTCTAGAAAATAAGTATTCATCCTTATTATAATTGTATCAATGAAAACCACTGATTGACAAGTGAAACTGTCAGAAAATCTGTGATACCTTTACATCCAGCTCTTTTCTGAGGGCGTGGTATTTGCGGAGGAGCTGAGCATGACTCTCCTTGCTGAAGCTCAGCTGCTCTGTCAGTTTATCACATTCAGTCTTCATTTTGTCCAGCTTCAGCTGCAGAGCTTTCCTCAGCTCACTATCCGCCACTGCCTCCGACTACACAATCAAAGAAACAATATTATCATTGTTTATATTATCATATTATTGTGTTTTCTTCCCACAAGATGTAGTTCACTAGCTTGCAGGAAATTGTGATGGATTTCTAGAAGCAAGAAATCAATGTAGATTTCTAAGACCCCTACGATTCCTTTGTGTGTAATCTTGCTCTCTGGTGAAAACCTACTAATATTATTCTGTAGAGGGCTCGGTCAAGACAACAGGTTTAAATATTCAAGCCTACAGCAAGCCTCTGTTATTTTTTCCATTGGAACATAAAAGTAAAAAAAAAAAAAAGAATTAGAATCATGATTACACAGCTCTTGACATACAGTGACAGTTCATAGTGATCATGTCTGTCAAGCTTAAAAAAAACAAAAAAAAAAAACATAAAAGTAGTCCATACAGGCTGTTTAAGTTTCATGTAGATATCTTTTAGTTTTTGACAATGAATTTACTTTTTTTTTTTTTTTTTGCTTGCAATCAACATAATATGCATGCTTCTTGTTTTCTGTCTGCTGTCAGCAACCAGTTTTGAATGTGTGCCTCATTGTGCTGTGTTTGTAGTGTAAAGACTGTTTTAGCCGTGTCTTTGTGTGACCAAATTTTAAATCTTATTTATTTATTGTTTGTGGATGTCCTGGATAAGTGGACAATCATTAATGTCAAGCCCTGTACAGAAAAAAAAAAAACAGCTTTACAGATTTGAAAGGACCTAAGTGTAAGTAAATACTGAAAGATTTTTTACGTGGGGTGAACTATTCCTATTATCATGTACAGACAGGCTTCATGATCAATATTCAAATTCAAACCTTAAGGTCTCTGACGAGAGCCTCCAGTTCTTCTCGCTCTCGCTGGTGTAATCTCAGCATGTCGTGTACATCTCTGTCCTGTTTTGCTTTACATTCTTGCTGTGTTGTTCGGAGGTGGCTCAGCTCCTTCTGATGCACCTGTCTCTCCAGTTCCAGCTGTCGTCCAAAAGAAGAGCTCTCTTCCTGAGCCGCAGTGAGCTGCTTTTCTAGACCCCTCTTGGAGCTGTCTACCTCAGCCAGTCTGGCAGTGAGGTCAGCTCTCGCAGTGCTTAGGTTCTTGACAGAGCCCTGGAGATCAAGCAGAGATCTCTGCTCCTCCTCTCTTCTCCTCTCCTGGAGCTCCACACGCTCCTTCAGCCTGATGTTTTCCTCTCTCATACGGACCTGTAAGGAGATCTGCTTCCGGGCCTCTTCTTCGTGGCCTCTCAAGCTTTCCCGAGCCTCTCGGAGCTTGAGTTCTAAAGTGACAAGCTGTGAATGAGCTTCAGCAATATCCACATCACAGCGGCGTACATCCTCTTCACGCTGAGCGAGACGTTCAAGGGCATCAGCGAGCTGTCGGCGTGCACCCTCTGCTTGCTGGCTAAGAACACCTTCTCTCTCTTTGCTCTGAAGATCACAAGAGATTAATTATACATGCAAAGCTATTGACTTCACAGACAATGGAAAGTGTAGCAAAAAGCTTTTTTTATTCCGCCCAAGAGTTGGGAAGTCTCACCCGTTTATCAGTGTTGTTTCTGCACTCCTCTTTTAGTTCCTGAAGCTCTCGCTCAAGTCTCTTGCACTTAGTCTTCCACTGTCGGACTGCTATCTGAGCTTTAGAGCGCAGCTCCTCTCTCCTTATCTCGCTCTCCATCAGCTGGGCCTCCAGACGGGCACATTCTGACCCGTTGTCTTCTGAACGAGACTGTAACTCCTTTAGTTGGGCCAACATCTTCAACTGCTGCTGCTCACGCCGCTGCAGATCTGCAGAAAGAGCCTAAAGAAAGAAAGAAAATGTAGACAGACAAAAAGAACAAATACAATAATGAACAAAGCAGACATCTGAACACTGTTATGAATGATAATTGGATAAATGATTCTATTCCTTTTACATCTAATTACTTTTTATAGCTTTGAGAGAGATATGTAATTCTAAGCAGAGGGCTGGAAGCCTGGGGCTATAACTCACTCACTGCACTGAAAAATGAAAAGTTTACCAGACATAATATCTGACCTGTTGAGCACTCGCATAAAACAATATCAAACACACAAACCTCAACCTGGAAAGCGAGCTGAGTTTTCTCTCTCTCTTTGCGTTCTACGCATTTTTTCAGTTCTTCCATCTCACTAGAAACACTGATTCTACCCAGCTGCACCCGCAGTTCTTCAATCTCTCTCTCCAGGTCTGTGCATCCTGGGGGAAATACACACACAGACACACATAGTGATTAAACCATTACACAATCTAACACTCTAACCTCACCCATAACAACATATTTTACCACTGTCAAAGCTTGTGACCCCTCTCTCCTGCGGTCTTCTTGCACTTCTCTGCTGAGACGAGAGTAAAGACAACTCCCTCTGCAAATCTACACGATCCTGCTCCATCCTTAGAAGCTGAGAACGCATGTCATCCATCTGTAGGCCAACATCACAGACCCACACATTCAAACATAAAAACTCTGTCCACCATTTAATCCTCCCTCATGTTTTTCCAAACCCATTTGAATCAGTTAAATTTTGTTTGGGCTGTTCACTCTTTTCCATGCAATTATTCCCCATAAAGCTTTCATATAGGCCTGGGTATTATAATGTAATAAATGTATCACAAATTAAATTGTGGCAAATGTGTGAGAAAAAATGGTGAATCTGCAGGATTCAGTTTAAATCTCTCCTATTTGCTTTTTAGAAGCTTGACCTGCTTCATTATTAACAACAATATGGAATAAATGTGCATTAAAAAAAAAAAAAAAAAAATCAATATAGTCCTAATTTCAACCATATAAAGCAGGGGTCAGCAACATTTTTGTCATGAAGTGCCATTTTTAAGTTTCACTGTGCCAATACAAATTTTCCATAAAATTTGTTTTAAATTTGTCAAAATCCTACAAGTTTGTAGGTTTAAATTAGACTTTGAATAACAGATTTCCAATGTACTCCACTGAACTCCACTACATGTGAAAGCAGTTTGAACATCCCCGTCATTTTGTTTAATAGTACTCTACTGTATATAATTGAATATTTCTGAAGTTTATACAAACACAAAGGACAAACTGTAAGCTGTCAGTCAAACAGACTTAACTTGTGTGATGCTTCATCTGCATCATGCTTTCAGCAGCTTGTGATGAGCAGAGGTCGCGCTAATGAGTTGATTGCTTTCATTTATTTCTCACACTTTAATAGTATTTATAGATCCCAACTTAATAAAACACAGTGTTACTAGGTGGAATGATTATCTCAACATGTAGAACTGTATGCAGGTGTGAGGTACTTTATCTAATTTAAATAAATACAGCTCTCTCCCCACACATGCCATAGATTGCTGACCCCTGATATAAAGCATGCCAAATACAGGTTTCATAAATATAGTCCATACGACTGGTGCACTACAAATATTCTGAAGTTCTACGATAGCTTTATGTGAAAAAGACATTATTCATTAGTAAGCTTCCCCTCCCCCTTAATTGCAAGGAAAAATGTACTATTTAAAATTTCACTAAAATGTACGCTATTTAAAATTTCGTCTTATTGTGTTTTTTTGGAAGATAGAAGGTTTAGGTTTAGAATAACATGAGGGAAGAATAAAATAAAGAAGAGTAAATGATGACAATTTTAATTTTTAGATGAACAAAGGAAAACATCTTTGCATCAGTCAGTGCTATAGCAAAACAATTCAGTGGAAGAAGGGAAGAGCTCACCTGATGGAGAAGGGTGTCTCGTCCACCTTCTGATTGATCCAGCTGCTTTCTGAGTCTCTCCAATTCCTGCTGCATCTGGTGAGGAATTTGCAGTGACAACTCCTGTTTTATTTTTCAGGGCATTAAGTCTAAATTTCTAGCTTATTCCGATTGAGACACACCCACTTAAGGAGCCGCCTCAAGGCACTCAAAACAAATCAAATTTGGTTTTGGCATTTTAGTAGCTAATGAAAATAGAAATAGGAGTACCAAGCAAACACAAACAACAGACTGACTTAGTTCATAGAGCAACTTTAACATGTAAATGTGTTTGATGCATACACTGATGAACCAAAACATTATGACTAGGGCTGGGCATCAATTCAATTAACAAGCTTGCGATTCAATTCAATATTGATTAACTGGGGCCTATCAGGTATAGTACATAGCAAAATTCCTTAAGGGAAAAAAAAAAAAAAAAAAAAAAAAAAAAAATATATATATATATATATATATATATATATATATATATATATATATATATACATATCTCAACTAGTGCTGTAAACTATACAGGGAACCCCAGTTGGTATATCACTATAATATTAAAGGTTAAAATTAATTGATTTGTAGGGTACTTAGCCTATATTTAAATTAAACATTAATAAGTTTTAATAATGGTAACGTTATAATAATAAATGTAATTTATTTCTTTTTTTTTACATTTCAGAGGAAAAATACATAAATTTATCAGGGCAAAAATGCTTCTTTACAATAAAACAAAAATATACATGTCAATACAAAGACGTCATTACAACCAATCATGTCTGCCAATGATTATGGAAATTAAATACTCAAGCTCATGCAGATGTTTTGTATTTTCCTAATTTTGACAGCAACTACGTACAGGAACAAGGGGAGCTATTACTTATAATTCTTAAAAAACATTAATAATAAATTTAATGACAATTATGTTTCTACTACATTTTTTTTTTTTTTTTTAATAAACATTTAAATGGTGGCTGTCATAAAAACATGACAGATTTATTCAAGCATACAATAAATATTGAAGAACAAGTAAAAATACAATATATTTTCAGTAACACTTTACAATAAGGTTCTCTAGTTAACATTAGTTAACATTAACTAATAATGAACTGCACTTCTACAGCATTTATTAATCTTTGTTACTGTTAATTTCAACATTTACTAATACATTATTAAAATCAAGAGTTGTTTTTGTTAACATTAGTTAATGCACTGTGACGTAACATGAACAAAGAACTGCTATTTTTTTATTAATTAACATTAAAAAAAAGATTAACAAATACAGTAACAAATGTACTAATCATGGTTAGTTCATTTTAGTTATGTCAACTGATGTTAATAGGGTGGTTGATTATGAATTATGATCACTTTTTTAACTTTAGTTAGTGTGTAATGTTGCTGTTAGAGCATAAACAACATCTGCAAAAACGCTGAAAGTTCAATGCAAAGGGAGATATTTTCTTTTAAAGAATTCTCTGTTTAACCCTCTGGGGCCTGAGGGTATTTTGGAGCCCTGGAGAAGTATATACACTCCTTGACATCTGTGCTTTTTTCAGTTGCTTATAAACATATGAATGGCAAAAGTGTCATTACACTGTATTCAACACAAACAAGGCTACCATAATATGTGAGCAACATGTATGTACATGTTTGTATTTTTGAGAGAATAACATTTATGCGTGGTTACTGAAAAACAAAAAAGTTAAGTCACTGAAATAAGACTGAAAAACATACTGAATATGTGTCCACAAGACTTCTGGTTACTAAATGTAGAATCCTAGAATTTTTGCATCAAAATGATGTGAAAATCATCCTGCCTACTCATTTACAATATATTGATTTAAATTTTGTAAGACACTTTTTGACAGTTTGCATGTTAGTTTTCTTTATTTTGCAAAAAGCACAACATTTTGTTTTTACTGTGAGTGCACACAATTAAAAGTAGACATTCTGTAGTTTCAATTGATGTATTACTTTTGTCTGTATGACAAAAAAAAAAAAAAAAATTAAGTCGATTTTGCTGCTATGTGAAGAAAATCCAGCAAAACGCGCCGGCGCATTTTCCCTGAGAGCACCAGACCTAGTTTCTCAGCAGGCTGAGGAAAGTTTCACTCTTTTAAAGGGAGACAGAGCATTTCCAAAATATCAGCAGCTCATACTGTGTCACCGCTGAATTCTCCCTCTCCATCACAACACCACTAATTCCCCAGTACTCCTTCCTGAAAAGTCTACATTTACTTAAAGGGGTGGTTGATTATGATTTCACTTTTTTAACTTTGGTTAGAGTGTAATGTTGCTGTTAGAGCATAAACAACATCTGCAAAGTTATGTGTTACATGCAAAGTTCAATGCAATGAGAGATATTTTCTTTTAAAGAATTCTCTGTTTAAGGACTACAACAAATGGCTGTTACGGAGTACAACAAGCTTGTTAAAAGCCTTAAAAGTTGTAACTTCTTCCTGAATCTCTCCATCAGTGTCCCACTCCAGTTTGAACAATGCAAGGCTGAACACCGTTACTGACAATTGTCATTTTGGCTGCGTGAGATTCTTCAGCTTTGTTGTTGAGGAACCGAAGCGTGAGCTGTTAAAGCTCCGCCTTCTTTTGGAAAGCAGGCTGGGAGCAGCAGCTCATCTGCATTTAAAGGGACACACACAAAATGTTGTGTTTTTGCTCACACCCAAAAGGGGCAAATTTGACAAGCTAAAATAAATGATAAAAAACATAATTTATTGTTTGCATTTCGTCATACAATTGACAGAATTTGAAAGCTGAGACTTTCTTTCATGTCAGGAGTAACAAAGCACAAAGCTTATTATGATTTATTGGATGGGAGGCATGCTACAATGTTCTGTTCATTCATCAACTGAAAACAGCACAGACTAAAAGATTGATTCTTGGGATTTAAGAATCAATATAGGTTCTTCAAAACAAGAATAGATTAAAATCAAGAAATCTATATTTTTAACCTAACCCTAATTATGACCATCTGCCTAATATGCTGTTCATCCTCAGCATGCTGCCAAAAACAGCGCCAACTCACCAAGACATGGACTCTACAAGACCATTGAAGGTCCACCAAGACATTAGCAGCAGATCTTTCAGGTCCTGTAGGTTGAGAGGTGGAGCTGCCGTGGACTGAACTTGTTGGTCCAGCAAATCCCATTGATGCTCATTTGGATTGAGATCTGGGGAATTTGGAGGCCAGGGCAACAGCTTGAAATCTTTATCATGTTCCTCAAACCATTCCTGAAAAATGTGAGCAGTGTGGCAGGGTATATAATGCATCCTGCTGAAAGAGGCTACTTCCACCAGGGAACACCATTGTCATGAAGGGGTGTACCTGGTATGCAACAATGTTTAGGTGGTTGGCACATGTCAAATTGACCCAGGGTTTCTCAGCAGATCATTGCCCAGAGCATCACACTCGTCATCCTGCAGTGCATCCTGGTGCCATCACTTCCCCAGGCAAACAGTTCACACTCCGTTTCAGAGTCTGACCCAGTCGCCTTGCCATAACAATTTGGCCTTTGTCAAAGTTGCTCAGATCTTTATTCCTGGTCATTTCTCCTGTATCCAACAAGTTCATTAAGAGAACTGTTTGTTTGCTGGTCATAATGTTTTGGCTCATCAGTGTATATGGATAGTGTATGGATAGCTTCAGTGAAAGAAAAATCCATTTAATAAACATGGACTCTTCTTTTATTTTAAAACATAGTTGAACCCATTAAAACGCTTGGTTACAGAATCACCATGGATAAAAGGTCGCCAAATTGCAAAGGAAAAAGCTCATTGGTCATTGTCACTAACGCCTGCCTCCGATATCATCAGTCATGTATCATCAGCCAATATCATCCAGTGTCTGGAGAGCGTCACGTCCCGATCCAGAAAACAGCCAGACCCATAGCCCGAATCTGCAGAATACTTGTGCGAGCCCCCCGCAGACGTCAAGTTACCACCGACCGCAACGCGTCAGCCAGAGCCTGAGACTACGAGGACAGAGGCGACCCTTGCCCCAGAAGAGGAACTCCATCAAATGTCTGACCAGGGGCGTAAGCCCACGACATCAGCAGACGAGGGAGAGACGACTACGGAGAGAGAGGACTGGCTGATCGACTTCAGTGAGGAAATAACTCCCACCCTATCCCACCCAGTATCATCATCATCATCTACGGACTGTATCATGAACTCTGTCATCCTTACCATTGCTCTGTTGATGTTGCTTTCACCGCAAAGCTCAGCCAGTCCTCCAGCCCCACCGCTGCCGAATGTCTACAGCCCTGCGCTGTCTCCAGGGAGTCCCTGTGACGTCGAGCCGCAGGTCGTGCATCCATTTGCAGTGCCCATGCAAGAGGATCCTGTGGCTCCGCCTCCAGCCTTCGACCTCTTCGCTCCATCTCGGCCTGTCGACCTGCCGGCTCCGTCTTGGCTCCTCCCACTGACGGCTCCTCTGGGCTCCCTCATCCTGCCGGCTCCCCCTTGGTCAGTCGTCACACCACTTCCGCAATGGAATTGCGGACCATCCGTTGTACTCCGTCCCTCCACCCCTATGGCTGCAGCTGGTTCCTCCTTCCTCTCGGCGTCACCTCTGTCCTTCATCACACCGGCTCCGCCTCAGCCCTCGGTTACTCTGGCTCCGCCTACGTCGATCGTCGCTGCGACTTCGCTGAGGTCTCCCGAGCCAGCGATCTCGCTGGAGATCATCAGTTCTCCATCTGCGCCCTTGGATCCATCTGCTGAGTCTCCGTCGGTTGTCCCCCAGATGCCGTCAGTCAACTCTACACCATCTTGGCTCCTCCCCTCCTCGACTCTGCCGTGGGCTGTCGGTTCTGGGGAGCTCTTGGTCTGCATCACCATCATATATCATATATTCTAAAATTATGGTCTTAAGCTTCAAACGAATTTTGCTGTAATGTGCGAGGTGAGGATTTTTGATACTGTGGTGTAACGCCTGTTTCATACTGCAAGCTTGAGCGGCAAGTGAGAGGTGCAAATTACACAAAACAGTAAATTTCCAGAAATACCCAGATACTTGGGGTACACGGACATATACAGGAATCCATGAAACTTCATGGACATACATGGCTGAAACACTGCTGGGTGTGAGGACTGATGGCTGTCAGGTGTGAATTAAGGCATTTCATATGTTAATGGATGGCAGTTAAGGTGCTCCCTGTGTTCTCAGATGGAAGGAGTTGTGTGAGCCTGGGAAGTTTCACAAAACAGCCTCTATATAGTCTTAATATGATTTAAATCAAACATAGCCAACTTAATCTTTTTTTTTTTTTTTTTTTTTTTTTTAATCATGTAGAGAACATACCTACGTATGATTCATAATTTGAAGACATCCTCTCACCAACTTCATGCTTCTTTCTTCTATTCACAAAGAATAAGACCTGGTCCTTTATTGGTGTAGTGAGAGAAGTGGTTTATCTAGTACCTTTACCAACATTGAATAATGCCCCCAAAAAGAGACTGTGTGTTATGACGTGTATCTTTTCCTGAGAAATAACAGTGTAACTGTTTAATAGTTATGGTTAGTCAAAACTAGCAAAAAGTGTATAAAGTGCATCCATTAAGTATTCACAGCGCTTCACTTTTTCCACATTTTATGTTACAGCCTTATTCCAAAATGGATTAAATTCATTATTTTCCTCAAAATTCTACAAACAATACCCCATAATGACAATGTGAAAGAAGTTTGTTTGAAATCTCTGCACATTTATTAAAAAACAAACAAACATGTACATAAGTATTTACAGCCTTTGCCATGACACTCAAAATTGAGCTCAAATTTCTGCAGCATTGAAGGTCCCAATGAGCACAGTGGCCACATGCAGCAATGTACAGAGACATCCTTGATGAAAACCTGCTCCAGACTGGGGCAAAGGTTCATCTTCCAACAGGACAATGACCCTAAGCACACAGCCAAGATAACAAAGGAGTAGCTATTGGACAACTCTGTGAGTGTCCTTGAGTGGCCCAGTAAGAGCCCAGACTTGAACCCGATTTAACATCACTGGAGAAATCTGAAAATGGCTGTGCACTGATACTCACCATCCAAACTGATGGAGCTTGAGAGGTCTTGCAAATCAGAATGGGAGAAACTGCCCAAAAATAGGTGTGCCAAGCTTGTAGCATCATACTCAAAAAGACTCAAAAAGAAGCTATAATTGGTGCCAAAGGTGCTTCAACAAAGTATTGAGCAAAGGCTGTGAATACTTACGTACATTTGATTTTTTCAGTTTTTTATTTTTATAAATTTGCAAAGATTTCAAACAAACTTCTTTCACGTTATCATTATGGGGTATTGTTTGTAGAATTATGAGGAAAATAATAAATTTAATCCATTTTGGTATCCATGTATGTATGTGTATGTGTGTGTATATATATATGTATGTATACACATACACACATACACTACCAGTCAAAAGTTTGGACACGGTAAGATTTTTTATGTTTTTAAAAGAAGTTTCGTCTGCTCACCAAGGCTGCATCTATTTAATTTTAGTTATATTGTGAAATATTATTACAATTTAAAATAACTGTTTTCTGTTTGAACAGATTTTATAAAGTAATTTATTCCTGTGATAAAAGCTCCAGTCTTCAGTGTCACATGGTCCTTCAGAAATCATTCTAATATGCTGATCTGCTGCTCATGAAACATTTATTGTGTAAAATTGTACAAAATATTTGTTTTTCAGGATTCTTTGATGAATAGAAAGTTCAAAAGAACAGCATTAATTTGAAATATAATCTTTTGTAACATTATAAATGTTTTAAATGTGACTTTACTGTCACTTTTGATCGATTTAATGCATCCTTGCTGAATAAAAGTATTAATTAGGGTCCAAGCCACTGGTGGCGCAGGGCCCTCTTGATCCCCTAAGGATTAGTTATAGGGCCCAAGCCGAAGGCGATTTTAGATCTACGTCAGCTAAATCGAACAGTAGCAAAACTCAAGTTCAAGATGCTCACTATCAAACACGCTGCGTCACAAATCAGGTCCGAGGACTGGTTTGTCACTATAGATCTAAAAGATGCATACTTCCATGTATCAATCCTCCCACAACACAGGAAGTTCCTGAGGTTTGCTTTCGGGGGCGAAGCATACCAATGTCGGGTTTTTCCCTTCGGCCTAGCACTGTCACCCCGCACCTTCACCAAATGTGTAGACGCGGCACTGACGCCCTTGCGAATGCAGGGCATCCGCATCCTGAACTACATAGATGATTGGTTGATTCTGGCTCAATCAGAGCAGTTGGCGGTTCAACATCGAGGTGTTGTTCTCACCCACATAAAGAGGTTGGGGTTCAGGCTAAACACACAAAAAAAATTTGCTTTCTCTTGCTCAGAGAACAACCTATCTAGGCGTTGTATGGGATTCGAATGTCATGCGTGCTCGTCTTTCGCCTGCTCACGTAGCATCGATTCTATCAGCTGTTACAGACATAAAGCTAGGCCAGTCACTGACTGTCAAACAGTTTCAGAGACTGTTAGGTCTGATGGCAGCAGCATCCAACGTGATACCTTTTGACCTGCTGAACATGAGACCATTGCAGTGGTGGCTCAAAACCAAGGGGTTCTCACCGAGGGGGAATCCTTTTCGTGTGATCAGGGTTACACGGTGACACCTTCGTGCCCTAGTCTTATGGAAACAGCCTTGGTTTCTGTCCCAGGGACCTGTGTTGGGAGCTCTCGGTCGTCGCGTCACGCTAACGACAGATGCATCCCCCACGGGCTGGGGGGCGATCATGAGTGGTCGCTCTGCTCGAGGTCTGTGGCAGGACCATCATCTCTCCTGGCACATAAATCACCTGGAGATGTTAGCAGTGTTTCAGGCCCTGAAGCACTACCTCCCAGACCTCAGGGACCATCATGTGCTAGTTCGCTCAGACAACACATCGGTGGTCTCATATATAAATCACCAGGGGGGTCTAAGGTCGCGCCGTTATACAAACTGGCTCATCAGATCCTCCTGTGGCCCCAGGTGAAACTGCTCTCGATCAAGGCAGTTTATATCCCAGGGTACCTCAATTTCGAGGCAGGGGCCGAGGCCCGGGGAATGGAGACGTCACCCCGAGGTGGTGAAGCTCTTATGGGAGAAATTCGGCAGAGCCGAGGTGGACCTGTTTGCGTCTCGAGAGACGACTCACTGTCCCTTGTGGTTCTCCATGACAAACCCGGCACATCTGGGGCTAGACACTATGGTACAGCCGTGTCCGACGCTACGTCTGTATGCATTTCACCCCAATTGCACTGCTCCCGGGAGTTCTGGAGAGAGTTCGCCAGGACGGGGTCAGTCTGTTGTTAGTAGCCCCATTTTGGCCGGCCCGAGTGTGGTTCTTGGACCTGATATCCTTGTTAGACGGTTCTCCGATGGAGATTACGATCAGGAAGGCGAGCGGGTCGATTCTTCACCCCCACCCGGAGTTGTGGAAACTATGGGCTTGGCCTCTGAGGGGGCCCAGCTCATAACTTCGGGTCTCTCAACTGAGGTTGTTGAGACCATCCTCCAATCCAGAGCTCCCTCCACGAGGAAACTCTACGCCTTGAAGTAGAAATTATTCGCTGTCTAAGTGGTGTCCACAGAATAATATAGGTTTCATAGGCAATTGGAAAAGTTTTTGGGGCAGACCTGACCTGTTGAAAAGAGATGGTATTCATCCCTCCCGAGATGGTGCTGCTCTTCTCTCTAGTAATATGGCACATAGTCTTAGAACTAAAACATGACAAACTGGGGTCCAGGTCAGGAAGCAGACAGACTGGCTAAACCGACCGTCTGCTAGCTGCCTCACGTTGCAGAAGTCAGATAATTCCCAACACATAGAAACTCTTACACCTAGATATTATCACATAGAGACTGTGTCTGTAACCCAAATTAGTAAAAACAAAAAACTTTCAAACCCATTTAATGGTAAAAATTTAATTAATGTTCAACAAATAAAAAATAGAGATAAAAATGATAAACAAATGATAAAGCTTGGGTTGTTAAATATTAGATCCCTTTCTTCAAAAGCACTTATTGTAAATGATATTATCACAGACAATAATCTAGATGTGCTGTGTTTGACAGAAACTTGGCTAAAACCAGATGATTACATTACTTTAAATGAGTCTAGCCCTCAAGGTTATGATTATCGACACAATCCTCGTCAGAAAGACAAAGGGGGAATTTATAGTATTGTTTTTTTTTATTTTGCTGTAATTTATAGTAATATTTACAGTATTAGTCAAAAGTCTTTCAAATATAATTCCTTCGAAGTGATGGTGCTTTACGTAACATTATGTAAGTTGACATTTGTGCTGGCTACTGTATACAGGCCACCAGGGCACCATACAGACTTTATCAAAGAATTTGCTGATTTTCTTTCAGAGTTAGTACTAGCTGCAGATAAAGTCCTTGTTGTTGGTGATTTTAATATCCATGTAGATAATAAAAAAAAGACTTATTGGGATTGGCATTTACAGACATTCTAAACTCTATTGGTGTTAGACAACACGTGTCAGGACCCACTCATTGTCGTAATCATACTTTAGATCTAATATTGTCACATGGAATCGATATTGATGCCGTTGAAATTCTGCAGCAGAGTGACAACATCTCAGATCATTATCTAGTCTCGTGTATACTACATTTAGTCAAGGCAGCTAAACTGCCTCCCTGCCATAAATATGGTAGAACCATCACTTCTACCACTAAAGATTGCTTTCTAAATAATCTTCCTCGATCAGTTTCATCACCTTAGCATACCAGATAGCTTAGAAGACCTCGATGTTCAAACAGAAACTATTGCCTCTGTCTTTTCCAACACATTAGACTCATTTGCTCCTTTGCGTTTAAAAAAAGATTAAGGAAATTAATCAAACGCCATGGTACAATGAGCACACTCGGGCCCTAAAGGTAGCAGCCAGAAAAATGGAGCGCAGCTGGAAGAAAACAAAACTAGAAGTTTTTCGCATTTCGTGGAGAGAGAGAATGATTGAGTACAGAAAGGCCTTAAAAAATACTAGATCTGCCTATTTTTCAAAACTTTTAGAAGAAAATAAGCACAACCCTAGGTATTTATTTGATACAGTGGCTAAATTAACAAGAAATAAAGCTTCAACTTCTGATGTTTCCAAAGAGCACAGCAGTAATGACTTTATGAACTTCTTTACTTGTAAGATTGATAATATTAGAGAAAAAATTATAACCATGCAACCGTCTACTACAGTATCACGTCAGACAGTGCATTGTAGGGTCCCTGAGGAAAAATTAAATTCATTTACTGCTTTAGGAAAAGAAGAATTGTCTAAACTTATTAAATCATCAAAATCAACAACATGTATGTTAGACCCTATACCGACTAAACTATTGAAAGAGATGCTTCCAGAGATCATAGATCCTCTTCTTAATATCGTCAATTCATCTTTATCACTAGGATACGTACCAAAAAGTTTTAAGCTAGCTATTATTAAACCTCTTATTAAAAAAACAACAACTTGATCCTAGAGAATTAGTCAATTACAGGCCGATCTCAAATCTCACTTTTCTGTCCAAAATACTAGAAAAGGCAGTATCATCACAACTATGTTCCTTTTTAGACAGAAATAGTATCTGTGAGGATTTCCAGTCAGGTTTTAGACCATACCATAGTACTGAGACTGCTCTCATTAGAGTTACTAATGATTTGCTCTTATCATCAGATTGTGGTTGTATCTCTCTATTAGTGTTACTGGATCTTAGTGCTGCATTTGACACTATCGATCACAACATTCTTTTAAATAGACTCGAAAATTATGTTGGCATTAGTGGAACTGCATTGTCATGGTTCAAATCATACTTATCTGACCATTATCAGTTTGTAGTAGTAAACGAAGAGAGGTCATATCGATCACAAGTTCAACATGGAGTACCGCAAGGCTCAGTACTAGGACCGTTGCTTTTCACTCTGTACATGCTACCCTTGGGAGATATCATTAGGAAGCATGGTGTTAGTTTTCACTGTTACGCTGATGATACTCAGCTCTATATTTCTTCGTGCCCTGACGAAACTTACCAATTCACAAAATTAACAGAATGCATAGCTGATATAAAAAATTGGATGACCAGTAATTTCCTACTTCTAAATTCAGAAAAAACAGAGATTCTAATTTTTGGACCAAAAACGTCTTCACGTAATAACCTAGAATACTGTCTAACACTTGATGGCTGCTCTGTTAAGTCTTCGTCGTCAGTTAGGAACCTGGGTGTGCTCTTTGATACCAATCTTTCATTTGAAGGCCATGTTACTAGCATCTGTAAAACCGCATTCTTCCATCGTAAAAATATATCTAAACTACGACATATGCTCTCAATGAAAAATGCAGAACAGTTAGTTGCATGAACTAACTGTTCTGCATTTTTCATTCATGACCTCAAGGCTAGATTACTGTAATGCTCTACTGGGTGGTTGTTCCGCTTGCCTGATAAATAAACTACAGCTCGTACAAAATGCAGCAGCTAGAGTTCTTACTAGAAATAGGAAGTATGACCAAATTATCCCAGTTCTGTCAACACTGCATTGGCTTCCTGTTAAACAGCATATAGATTTTAAAATCTTGCTAATTACTTACAAAGCACTAAATGGTTTAGCTCCCCAGTACCTCAGCGAGCTCTTAAAGCATTATAGTCCTTCACGTCTATTGTGATCTCAGAATTCAGGCCAGCTGATAATACCTAGAATATCAAAATCAACCGCAGGTGGTAGATCCTTCTCTTATCTGGCACTTAAACTCTGGAACAATCTTCCTAGCATTGTTCGGGAGGCAGACACACTCTGTCAGTTTAAATCTAGACTAAAAACGCATCTCTTTAACCTGGCATACACATAACACATTATGAATTTATATTTTCAAAACCGTTAAAGGATCATTAGGCTGCATAAATTAGGTCAGCCGGAACCGGGAACACTTACTATAACACCAGATGTACTCGTTACATCAGAAGAAGAATGGCATCTACGCTAATATTAGTCTTTCTGTTTATCCCGAGGTTTACCGTAGTCAACCAGATCCGGGCCGTATCCAGGTGAGACCGAGGACCAACGCCTTGACACGACCACAACGCAGCCCTGAAGTATCAGCAGAGATTGAGTCAACTAGATCATCCATTGTGAAGGCCTCATCGACACGACAGCCAGTGGCACAGCTCCTCAAAAAACCTTCCATACCGGTGTGATGAATACGATCCTCAACTGGACTGAACTAGAATAAATACTTTGAATGTTGCAATCCTATCGGACATAAGATGAATCGTACACTACCTCCCAGACCTCAGGGACCATCATGTGCTAGTTTGCTCAACCTGAATCGTAACAAAGCACTGTTCGCCAGAGGAGAACTGGCCCCCCGACTAAGCCTGGTTTCTCCCAAGGTTTTTTTCTCCATAGACAGAAGTCTATTTGCCACCTGTTTGCCATCTGATGTCACCTGTTGGAGTTTGGGTTCCTTGCCGCTGTCGCCTTTGGCTTGCTTAGTTGGGGACACTTGACATTTGATATTCAACAGTGCTTTGATCTGCCGACATTGACACTATTCTTTAAGAGCTGCTGTGCAGCCAAAATTATATACCAGTTATCAATGTAAAGCTGCTTTGACACAATCTGCATTGTAAAAAGCGCTATATAAATAAAGGTGACTTGACTTGACTTGACTTCTTGGTGTGAAAATCACCAGTGGGACCCAGTTAACTTCCCCGTTGGTGTGGTGCTGGAGTTCCTGCAGGAAAGGTTTCCCACAGGGCTATCCCCCTCCACAATAAAGGTTTACGTGGCGTCCTTAGCTGCTTACCACGGGAGACAGGGAGACACCCGCTTATTACTCGTTTCTTTCGTGGCACTTTAAGACTTAGACCTGCAATCCGCACGAGGGTACCAGCTTGGGATCTGGCCGTTGTTCTACAAGGCCTCTCTCTGGCCCCCTTCGAGCCCATCGAAGAAGTCCTTGAGAAGTTTCCCTTGAAAGGGAATGTCTCAGTTACGTATGTAACCTTAGTTCCCTGAATAGGGAACAAGACACTGCGTCAAGCGCTTTGGGAACTACAATGCCCACGCTGCTATACGAGCAAGTGACCGTCCGTGTGAAGTCAGTATGCACACTAAGTGGTAATGTATGCGATTAACGCCACAAAACAGGAAGTTGTTGTAACTCAGGCATACAATTTCTGATCTGCTCCAAACTTCACGTTTGATAAAAGTTCTGGCCTGAAGGCATCTCCATGGCAATATTCAGTTACAGTCAAAGCGCCACCTGTTGGCAGCAGGAATTGTTGCACTTTGAAATGACTTTGCCATAATGCTCCTGTAATTACTCTGCTTGCAGCTTTATTTTTTTTTTTTTTCCTCATTCAGGCTTGGTCCATATATCAAACATGCTTGCACGCATTAGTGGTTGATTCTGGCTCAATCAGAGCAGTTGGCGGTTCAATATCGAGATGTTGTTCTCACCCACATAAAGAGATTGGGGTTGAGGCTAAACGAAATTTGCTTTCTCCTGCTCAGAGAACAACCTATCTAGGCGTTGTATGGGATTTGAATGTCATGCATGCTCGTCTTTCACCTGCTCACGTAGCATCGATTCTATCAGCTGTTACAGACATAAAGCTAGGCCAGTCATTCACCATCAAACAGTTTCAGAGACTGTTAGGTCCGATGGCAGCAGCGTCCAACGTGATACCTTTTGACCTGCTGAACATGAGACCATTGCAGTGGTGGCTCAAAACCAAGGGGTTCTCACCGAAGGGGAATCCTTTTCGTGTGATCAGGGTTACGCCTTCATGCCCTAGTCATATGGAAACAGCCTTGGTTTCTGTCCCAGGGACCTGTGTTGGGAGCTCTCGGTCGTCGCGTCATGCTAACGACAGATGCATCCCCCACGGGCTGGGGGGTGATCATGAGTGGTCGCTCTGCTCGAGGTCTGTGGCAGGACCATCATCTCTCCTGGCAGATAATTGGCCTGGAGATGTTGGCAGTGTTTCAGGCCCTGAAACACTACCTCCCAGACCTCAGGGACCATCATGTGCTAGTTTGCTCAAACAACACCGATGTCTCATATATAAATCACCAGGGGGGTCTGAGGTCGCGCCCGTTATATACAAACTGGCACATCAGATCCTCCTGTGGGCCCAGGTGAAACTGCTCTCGATCAAGGCAGTTTATATACTCGGCCTTAACTTGTTAAAAAACTCTTGAAAATTGCCACACATATTGAAATCTGCGGCCATTAGGACGCCACAGAGGCTGGTACCCGGACGTGGCAGGGGGGCTCGACAGCGCCCCCTTGAATGGGCGCCGAAAACTTGGTCCATATATCAAACATACTTGCACGCATTAGTATGAAACTCGGTACACATATAGACCTCATCGGGCCTGACAACTTTCGTGCTCTAAGTTATACGCCAGCAAGTGTGTCACTTTTAAAATGCTTTGAAATCACCCTCTTATTTTTATCCGATTTGCTTCAAACTTCACCAGAATAATGTCAAGACATGGTGAATGTAGACCTTTGAAAAGAATTGTGATATCTCAAACACTGTTGCCATGGCAACACATCAAACTTTAATATTGGTTTTGGAAGCTTTTGAGACTCTTAACATGCTTCAAATTGAATGAAACTCAATACACACATCAGAGATGTCAACCAGTAGACATGGGCAAAACCGTAGAAACGGGCGGGGAGCATGGCCTCTATAGCGCCAGCTTTTGACAAAAGTGGGGGGGTTAGTTTTACCTACAGTCACCAAACTCGGTACACGTATTGTTCTCATTAAGCCAGACAACTTTCTAATTTACAGTCATTAGCTTCGACCAAACGGAAGTCAGATATTTTGGTTTGAATGTGGATTTTTTGAATAAACAAGCTCTGAATTTTAAACTACTACTTCCAGGGTGTTTATTCGATTCAGACCAAACATTTTTTACCATGATGCTGAGACATTGAAGATGTTAAATTGCGAACAGATACTGGATATCTCGAACAGTGTTGCCATGGTGAGAGATTAAAGTAATGTCAATAAAGGGAAACGGAATGACTCATATTTTCTATAAAAAAAGCTATACACTATTAATTTATATATAGAATAATACAAATGTTTCAAATAAACACATTTCATTAATTTTTTTTTTCAATTCAAAAAGCATGTGTAAGTTAAAAATATATAATTATAATTATATCTGATTAAAAAAAATAGATAAATGTCATACTTAGAGTAACAACTAGAGGGCAGCATATACCTATACCTTTAATAATTAGGTTAATTAAAATATAAAAACACACTGCAAATGATAACTTCACACTCATTTGAAATTGAACTATGACACTATATCTATTTGGACAGGTCTACTTTTCTGAATGACACTTGAGTTACAATTCTTATTAAAGCTGCAAGCAGCAATGAAAGGGCCCTCACACCTGGGCTCACCGCCACCCGCTGGCCTTGGGAAAAGTGTGAATAGTGGGCGACATGCATGTAAGCAAGTAAATACAGGAGAATTATGGCCAAGTCATTTCAAAGTGCCACACTTCCTGCTGCCAACAGGTGGCGCTTTGACCGTAACCGAATATTGCAATATAGATGTGTTCAGGCCAGAAATATTATCAAACGTGTGAAGTTTGGAGCAGATCGGACGTATGCCTGAGTTACAACAACTTCCTGTTTCGTGGCGTTAATCGCATACATTAGCACTCAGCCAAGTGTTGCATGATTTAACGTGTTTCTTGTATGTTTGGTACTTCTTGGCGTTATTAAATTGTGTTTCAGAGAGTGAATTACAGTGTAAAGTATGCCATTTCCTGTTGCCAGCAGGTGGTGCTATGACTAACTGAATATTGGCATTTAGAGGTCTTTAGGCCAGGACTCTTATCACACATGTGAAGTTTGGGGCAGAGTTTGGTGAGTTTTCGAGCATGTTTAGGCCCTCAAAAATGCGATAATGTTTGGAAAAGAATAATATTAAAAAAACATAGCTGCAAGCAGCAATTACGGGGCCAAGCACAAAAGAGGCACAAGAAGCCATCCAACACGGCTGGGAGCATCAGACTAACTGCAACAGTGAGCAATTAAAGAACTATTAAGATCATTTTAGGCAAAAGAGCTGAAAAAACACAAATATAGTCAATAATAAAGATTTACTGGTTTATCACTTTTGACCAATAGGTGGCGCTGTGATGAAATTAATGAGGTATGGTCAGAGTGAGGTGACAATGACACTCACAAAGTTTAGTGTCAATATGTAAAAGCATTGCAGAGATACAGTCTCAAGAGTCATTTTGGCATCAAGGCCTCTAATTTGTTGTGGTGGCAAATGAATAAGGTTTCGTCTATCAACACGAAATCCAAAACATTTTACTAGCATGGTCTGAAGATGATACAATTCGATTTTGGTGAAAATTGGACCAACGGTCTAGAAGTAGTTCGAAAAAGTATGTTTTTAAAGAAAATCAAAATGACTGACAGGAAGTTTGGCTGACTGTGGCAAATTGGCATCAATGTTCTCAGCATGACCCACGGAATCTAATAAGACCAGTCTCATTACAATAGGCCACATTTATATAAAGCTATTAGCAAATTTCATTATAAAATTTAACCACCAGGAGGCGCTATCTGAAAACCTATTGTGTACCTTCAGAGCATGGTGCCGATGGCACATCCTGAGCTTTGTAATGGTACATCAATGCATTCGTATAACATAGCATTTTTTATCATAATACTGTATTGTAATTAATGTAAATTTCATGTTTTGTTCAATTATAGCGCCACCAAGAGGCACAATCCCACCAATTTTTTTATGTGTCCTCACGGTGACCCCATACATGAGTGTATCAAATTTGGTGCAAATACCTCATTTCGTTTTGGAGTATTCACAATCGTTTTTTAAGACCTAAATCACAACGCCGCACAAACCGTAAGTCAAAACCTAGGATGTTTGGTATCGT
Source organism: Hypophthalmichthys molitrix (assembly GCA_037950675.1). Classification (NCBI taxonomy): domain Eukaryota; kingdom Metazoa; phylum Chordata; class Actinopteri; order Cypriniformes; family Xenocyprididae; genus Hypophthalmichthys; species Hypophthalmichthys molitrix. The sequence continues at coordinate 10,594,659 of CM075511.1, forward strand.
TGGACTCGGCAAGGATTCAGGAATCATGACCCATACCGAGTTTCGTAATGATACACTTATGCGTTCATAAAATATAGCATTTTAGCACAAAATTCAAAATGGCCGACTGCCAAAATGGCCGATATGGGAAAACTGGATATCATTCGACTCGGCATGATGCCCCAAATCCATAGAGACCAAATTTAAACCTATCAGAAGTTATAAGCAAAAATACCCATTTTTTGTATCTCCGGACCAGTAGGTGGTGCTGCGCTGAAACACTGCATGTTGCCTCAGGTCATGCTTGTTATGACATGTACCAAGTTTGGTCTGAATACAATAAAGCATTGAGGAGATACAGCCTTATGTCTATTTTCGCAAGCGCTACGTAAAATTCGTTTGCGTGTTTTTCGAAAACAGTTTGAGAAATCAACTTGAATTCCACAACTTTTTGTCGGCATGGTCTGAAGATGATCTGGTTCAAATTTCGTGAGAATCGGAGTAACAGCCTAGAAGGAGTTCGAAAAAGTAGGCTTTTCAGAAAATTCAAAATTGTGTAGAAAAACATCAAAATTTGCCAGGCCGCCAGGGACACGCCCTTTTACAAAAACTCAACATCTTTGCATTTTAGTGTCGCATAAGCCTTATGATTACATAAACCAAATTTGAAGATGATCGGATTAAAACTGTAGGAGGAGTTTGTTAAAGTACGAGGCCTGAAAATGGCAAAAATTGCAGAAAAAACACACAGGAAATTCAAAATAGTTGACTTCCTGTTGCGTTTAGGACTTAGCTCCAAGAGACTTTTTTGTAGGTAATAGGACGATACATGTATGTACCGAATTTCATACATGTACATCGAACGTAGCCCGAGGCGCACACCGTTGTAGTTTTATAGGTGGTGCTATCGAGCCATTTTGCCCCACCCATTTCTGAAACCTATATCAGATGTCAATTTTCGCCAGTCCTGAAACGTGTGCAAACTTTCGTGAGTTTTCGAGCATGTTTAGGCCCTCAAAAATGCGATAATGTTTGGAAAAGAATAATAATAATAATAAACGGAAGAAAATCCAATAGGGTCCTCGGACTTTGGTGCTCGGGCCCTAATAATAAACAGACAAAATCCAATAGGGTCCTTGCACTTTGGTGCTCGGGCCCTAATAATAAACAGACAAAATCCAATAGGGTCCTTGCACTTTGGTGCTCGGGCCCTAATTAAAGCTGCAAGCAGCGATGAAAGGGCTCTCGCACCGGGGCTCACCGCCACCTGTTGGCCTCAGGAAAACAGTGAACAGTGGGCGACATGCATGTAAGCGAGTAAATACAGGAGAATTATGGCAAAGTCATTTCAAAGTGCCAGACTTCCTGCTGCCAACAGGTGGCGCTTTGAGCATATCTGAATATTGCCATGTTGATGTCTCCAGGCCAGGACTATTATCGAACATGTGAAGTTTGAAGCAGATCGGACATCGCATGCCTGAGTTACAACAACGTCCTGTTTCGTGGCGATAATTACAAACATTAGCACTTATCCAAGTGTTGCATATTTTAACATGTTTCTAGTATGTTTGCTACTTAGTGGCATATCAAAATGAGTTTCAGGGAGTGAATTACAGTGTAAAGCATGCCATTTCCTGTTGCCAGCAGGTGGCGCTATGATTAACGGAATATTGGCAAATAGATGTCTTTAGGCCAGGACTCTTATCACACATGTGATGTTTGGGGCTGATCAGACACTGTATGCTTGAGTTACAACAACTTCCTGTTTCATGACAAAAATAGCATGCTTTAGCAGTCAGCTAGGTGTTGCTAGCATGATTTAGAATGTTTCTACATGTTTAGTACTCAGTTGCATATTTTAGTATGTTGCTAACAGTGCATCACATTGTTAAAAATGTCACTTCCTGTTGCTAATAGGTGGTGCTATTACTACAACCAAATATTGTCATGTAGATGCGTTCAGGGAAGGACTCTTATCAACTGTGTGAAGTTTGGGGTAGATTGGACATTGCATGCCTGAGTTACAGCAACTTCCTCTTTCACTGTATTAATAGCATGCTTTGCAGAGATACAGCCTCAAGAGTCATTTTGGCATCAAGGCCTCTAATTTGTTGTGGTGGCAAATGAATAAGGTTTCGTCTATCAACACGAAATGCAAAACATTTTACTAGCATGGTCTGAAGATGATACGATTCAATTTTGGTGAAAATTAGACCAACGGTCTAGGAGTAGTTTGAAAAAGTATGTTTTTAAAGAAAATCCAAATAACTGACAGGAAGTTTGTGGCAAAATTGGCATCAATCAAATTGTGCCAAAAACTGTGGCAAAATTGGCATCAATGTTCTCAGCATGACCCACGGAACCTAATAACACCAGTCTCATTACAATAGGCCACATGTATATAAAGCTATTAGCATTTTTTAAATATTTCGTTATAAAATTTGACCACAAGGAGGCGCTGTCTCAAAACCTATTGTGTCCCTTCAGAGCATGATGCCGATGCCACATTCTGAGTTTCGTAATGGTACATCAATGCATTCATATAATATAACATTTTTTTATCGTAATACTGTGTTGTAGTTAATGTAAATTTCATGTTTTGTTCAATTATAGCGCAACCAATAGGCACAATCCCACCAATTTTTATGTGTCCTCATGGTGACCCCATATATGTGTGTATCAAATTTGGTGCAAATATCTCATTTCGTTTTGGAGTTATAGACATTTATATGTATGAGATTATAAAAAATGACCCATAGACGACTTTGTTTTGATTTTTTTGCCACTTCCTATCAAAATTTTGACATTTGGGCTGAAGCATATTGATAACCAGCTCAGGTTCCGTGTTTCCTACGCTAGTTTTGTCTCGATCGGACTAACGGTTTCAAAGATATTGCAATTGTTTTTTTCAGCACTAAAATACCACGCCGCACAAACCGTAAGTCAAAACCTAGCATGTTTGGTATCACTGGACTTGGCAAGGATTCAGGAGTCTAAGGATATGACTAAAGTGAAAATAAGTCAATCAGATCAAAAGTTATAAGCATATGAATAAAAAAAAACCTCCACTAGAGAACAAAAGAGCTGAAAAATCACAAATACAGTCAAAAAAAAATAAGATTTACTGGTTTATCACTTTCGACCAATAGGTGGCACTGTGATTAAATTAATGAGGTATGGTCAGAGTGAGATGACAATGACACTCGCAAAGTTTGGTGTCAATATGTCAAAGCATTGCAGAGATACAGCCTCAAGAGTCATTGTGGCATTAAGACTCTAATTTGTTGCAGTGGCAAATGAATACAGATTCGTCTATCAACACGAAATCCATAACATTTTACCAGCATGGTCTGAAGATGATACGATTCGATTTTGGTGAAAATTGGACCAACGGTTTAGGAGTAGTTCGAAAAAGTATGTTTTTAAAGAAAATCAAAATGACTGACAGGAAGTTTGGCTGACTGTGGCAAAATTGGCATCAATGTTCTCAGCATTACCCACGGAATGTAATAAGACCAGTCTCATTACAATAGGCCACATTTCTATAAAGCTATTGGCATTTTTTTTTTAAATGTCATTGTAAAATTTAACCACAAGGAGGCGCTATCTCAAAACCTATTGTGTACCTTCAGAGCATGGTGCCGATGGCACATCCTGAGTTTCGTAATGGTACATCAATGCATTCATATAATATAGCATTTTATATCATAATACTGTATTGTAGTTAATGAAAATTTCATGTTTTGTTCAATTATAGCGCCACCAAGAGGCACAATCCCACCAATTTTTTTGTGTGTTCTCAGGGTGACCCCATACATGTGTGTGTCAAATTTGGTGCAAATATCTCATTTCGTTTTGGAGTTATAGACTGCAAAACAAAATGATTATGAAATGATTTATCAAAATTTTGACATTTGGGCTATGACATTTAGTTAACCAGCTTAGGTTTCGTGAGTCTCGATCGGACTAACGGTTTCGAAGATTTTTTTTTTTCCGCAATTGTTTTTTCAGCGCTAAATCACCACGCCGCACAAACTGTAAGTCGAAACCTAGCATGTTTGGTATCGTTGGACTCGGCAAGGATTCAGGAGTCTAAGAATGTGACTCCCATGAAAATAAGCTAACCAGATCAAAAGTTATAAGCATATGAAAAAAAAAATTCTCCACTAGGTGGCGCTGGTCTGAAACTTCTCAGGCTCCTTCAGGGCATTGTCCTGATGACCCATTCCGAGTTTTGTAACGATACGCTAATGCGTTCGTAAAATACAGCATTTTAGCACAAAATTCAAAATAGCCGACAGCCAAAATGGCCGATATGGGAAAACTGTATATCATTCGACTTGGCATGATGCCCCGAATCCAACAAGACCAAATTTATGATTTTTGGAAAAAAACTATCAGAAGTTATAAGTAAAAATAGCCATTTTTCGTATATCCGGACCAGTAGGTGGCGCTGCGCCGAAACGCTGCATGTTGCCTCAGGTCATGCTTGTGATGACATGTACCAAGTTTGGTCTGAATATGATAAAGCGTTGTGGAGATACAGCCTTATGTCTATTTTCGCAAGCAGTACGTAAAATTCATTTACGTGTTTTTCGAAAATGGTTTGAGAAATCAACTTGAATTCCATAACTTTTTTGTGAACATGCTTCAAATTGCATGAAACTCGACACACACCAATACTGTCGACCAGTAGACATGGGCAAAACCGTATAAATGGACAGGGAGAAGGGCCTCCATAGCGCCACCTTTTGACAAAAATGGGGGGGGTTAGATTTTCCTACAGTAACCAAACTCAGTACACATGTTCTCATCAAGCCGGACAATTTTCTAATTTACAATCATTAGCTTCGACCAACAGGAAGTCAGCTGTTTTGGTTTGAATGTGGATTTTTTGAAAAAGCAGGCTGTGAATTTTATACTACTACTCCTACAGGGTTTATACAATTTACACCAAACTTTTTTAACTTGTTGCTAAGACATTGAAGTTGTTTAATTGAAAACAGATGTTGGATATCTCAAACGGTTTGGCCGTGGCGAGGCAAAGAATTTATGGCAAGAAAAGGGAAACAAAGTGTTATAACTTCTGCATACATTAATTGATTTTGATGAATCTTCGGCTGTGTGTTCATTGTACAAGGCTGATCACATGGATGTGACTATTTTGAGTCAGTTATAGCGCCACCAACTGGCAGCAGGAAGTGTGTCACTTTCAACATGCTTTGAGATCACCCTCTTATTTTTACTCGATTTGCTTTAAACTTCATCAGAATAATGTCAAAACATGGCAGACCTTCGAAAATATTGTGATATCTTAAACACTGTTGCCATGGCAACGCATCAAACTTTAATATTCGTTTTGGATGCTTTTGAGACTCTTAGCATGCTTCAAATTGTATGAAACTCCACACACACATCAGGATTGTTATCCAGTAGACATGGGCAAAGCCTTAGAAACGGGCGGGGAGGAGGGGCTCTATAGCGCCACCTTATAGTGCAGTAAATGTAGAGTGAATTTGACATAGTTCTTTGATGTTTAACCGTTTTAAATACATATTGCCCACTGTGCACAGCTGCCCTGAAGCCAACGGGGTGGCGGTGCCACCGGGCTTGGGCCCGACATCGCTGCTTGCAGCTATATTCTTTTTCTTCTTCTTCTTCTTCTTCTCCCAAATGAATCTTTTTTTGTGGACCTAAACATGCTCGAAAACTCATGAAACTTTGCGCACACATCAGAAGTGGTGAAAATGTACGTCTTTTATGGGTCTCAGAATTAGGCGTGGAAAAATGACTCTATAGCGCCACCTACAAAATTTTGACGATAAAATGTCCGATCTGCCCCCAACTTCACATGTGTGATGAAAGTCCTGGCCTGAAGACATCTATATGCCAATTTTCGTTTAGTCAAAGCGCCACCTGCTGGCAACAGGAAATGGCATGCTTCACACTGTAATTCAATCCCAGGAAAACATTTCAATATGCCACGAAGTACCAAACATACTAGAAACACGTTAAATCATGCAACACTCTGCTAAATGTTAATGTATGCGACTAACTCCACGAAACAGGAAGTTGTTGTAACTCAGGCATGCAATGTCCGATCTGCTCCAATCTTCACATATTTGATAATAGTCCTGACCTGAACACACCTACATCGCAATATTCAGTGACGGTCGAAGCGCCACCTGTTGGCAGCAGGAAGTGTGGCACTTTGAAATGACTTTTCCGTAATTCTCCTGCATTTACTCGCTTACATGCATGTGGCCCACTGTACACTGTTTTCCTAAGGCCAACGCGTGGCGGTGAGCACGGGTGCGAGGGCCCTTTCATCGCTGCTTGAACTTTCAAAGAAGTGCCCCTCACGCTACATTTCACGTATAAGTATGAAATTCGGTACACATGTGTGCATACCTACAAAAAAGTCTCTTGGAGCAAAATCTGAAACCCAACAGGAAGTCAGATATTTTGAATTTTGTCTGCAAAATTTCTGCACAGCTGTGCGCACTCGTTCCTCCCTAAATCCAAACTTAACTTCAGAATCAGCACAATCAGTGATTGTTGTAAAATGCAGTCTTTACTGTTGCTAAATTGCGGGACATGTTTGATAATTATTATCAATGTTTTAAAACGCTGAAAGCACAATAATCCATGTAAGAGACACTGTTCCTCAGGCTGAATTGTATGTGTGCACTCCAATTAGGAGCCTCCAAAGCAGATCGCAAATAGACAAACAAATTACACTTTGGGCTTCTGGTGCACGTCCAAATGATCAAATACACACAAAAATATGTTAAAATGACAGACTTGGAGAGTGTTTAGCTACTTAAATGCAGTTTATATATCGTAAGTGGACATGAACAGCTGGGAAAGAATCCGATATGTGTTAATATCTATTGTCTTAAAGTGACAGCAGTCACCTTCTGACGATTATGCCATCAATGTTAATCAAACAACAAAATGCAAAGAGAAAATCATTCACAGATCTTAATCTGAATATCGTTAGCTTTAATAAGCATTAATCTGTTAATTTATACTGTGAAAACCATGCAGTGTTATGTTGAACAGTATGTGAACAGTAATGTTAGACCTTCATGAACAACTGAAAGCACTGTTTATTTAACTTGTATCTTTGTTTTATTGTATGTCAGTTTGTTTTACTTTGTTTCTTTGTTCATGTTCTTACTGTATCTTATGTATATAAAACACTAAAAATGCCTGCACGCTTGGTGCATTTACAAATTGATGTTTCATATTAATTTCATTAAATAATATTTATTTTACATTTCAGAATATAAAGCAATGTTAATTCAATGTTAATTTGTAAGAGTATTCGTAAGAGTAGTAATACCGTTAAAAACCTTAACGATACCCCTCCCTAAAGTCAACACATTGTTACAATACTAATTTTGTTTTAAAACAAATAAGTAAACAGTTTGTGTTTCTTGAAAATAATTGCTTCAGTTAATGTTTTGCAAGATAGAACCTTATAATTCCAAGCAAAAAGTGATTTTTTTTAGAAAAGGTTCTATCTGCATTTGACCCATTCCAAAAATCCCCATTTACAAATTTGAGAGGATTTTGATATTGTACAGTTAGAATACATATAGGGTCTCTGTCATTTTCATGTATGAACAGCTTGCATAAGCTTAATTAATAATATATTTATGCCATTTATGTACACTGAGTCAATATCAAAGACAAACACACCTTGCTTCTCTCATTCTCTGATCTCTGCAGTCTATTTCTGAAGGTCTCATCAGCCTCCGGGGTTTGGGTGTCATGTCTTCTCAAAGCCTTTGAGGACAGAGTAGAGCCGACACAGAAAGAGAGAGAGAGAAAAAAAGGAAAGATTAGCAGCGTTTCTGCTAACTTCCCCTCAACTCCACTAATGGATGGATGGATGGACGGATGGACAGCTTTATTTGACTGAGAGGAAATTGAGCACTAGTTCTTTTCTTCCAGTACAATGCAGTTTAACTATAAAGCAATACTCATCTAATTTGTCAATTTACTTTATGCAAGCATATAATATAATAAAGCTTTCAATAGAATACAAATGAACATTTTCTAGGAAAAAAGAGAGAAAAAAAAAAATGAGTGGTACAACACCCATCACCACAATGCTACTGGGTGTCGTCAAAAGACGTCACCCTAGAGCTCTACGATATTCTGTTCTCTAGATATAGCTCACTTTCCCTCCTTCAGTTTAACTAGGATTTTTTCACCCATTTTATTGTCCACCAAGCAAAAATCACAAGCCTGATTGCTTAGAAAAATAATGAAAAAAAAAAAAAAAAAACATCATTCATGTCAGGAGCACAGAGGGTAAGCACCACTATAAATGCTAAACTGCTTATACTGTATGTTGACTGGCAGGCAGCAATAAAAGCTATGGGATATGTTCCAAAGTCCTAACCCTAAGCATAAGTAGTTGTGAAAAAAAAATGCTTGCCTTTGAAAGCACCACTAATTATTATTCAGTAGACCACTGAGTTATTGCTTATAAAGATGTAATGTACTAGAATGAGTTAAAAAAAAAAAAGTGAACTTAATTATACTGGAGTAAATTTACTTGACTTTAAAATTTAAAAGTAAATTTAATTCACCTTCAGATTTAAAAGGAAATTAGTTTGTGTTGCAACAACATCTCACATACATTATGTGCCACATGCCATTTAATGTGAAAACCCAGTATGTGTGATTCCAGCATGCATATGGAGCACAAGATAAATTTGCCGAATGTATTAATGTAAGAAACAGTTAGAAATCAATTTATCATCAGAATGATATACACAAACATGTTGTGAACAACAGTCAAGATGGCATTCCAGGGACCAGTTTACGACAGGGCCCCTCTCTAACTGCTGGTGTGTAGGAAGATGTGCCACACCGTGATTGGATCTTTGGTGAATGAACATAAACAAATGTTCATTAACATCAGATAAGATGTTGGGACAACTACCAGACACCTCTTCCAGAGCAGGAAGGGGAACCTTCTGCACCCACCAAAACCAAGGAGAGGACTTCTCATTGGACGACACATTGACTCTAACCACCAAACTCATTCCTAAGGTTTAGGCAAGGACTGCCATAAAAATTCCTTCAGGACCCCCTGGATGGAGCAGCAGTGACTGAAATAAAGAGAGGCCACAGAGATCTATCTAAATTCATTCATATCTATGTTTGGAGGCCTTAATTTGATCTAAACTGCATCACATCCACTCCATCTTCATGCAAAGCACAGTTTATGCTCATGGTTACTGACTGTTAAAACAACAGGTCATGGGACAGACCTGTTCACAGATAAACAAATGCACGGATGATGATTTAACCATTTCATAGTGTGTTTGGTGTCTATCTGTTCCCTACGATGCCTTTAATAATTTGAAGGTGGTTTGGTAAAGATATAATGCATGGGTAAAATGCTAAAGATACTATTTTAACACTGTACTTTATGCTATGCAAATGAGTTCCACACTAGGGTGGGCAACACCGGGGCTACTTCAGATAACAGTGGCCAATCACAATCCAGGATCGGCAAGGCGCTACATTTCAATCTCCTCCTCATCATAAGGGGATAAATATGTCCCCCGGGTAGGCACACCCTTGTTCTGTGTTTCCAGCTCGACGGGGAAGGAGACATTAACAGACACTCCACGTCCTGAGTTTCTGACCTGACGAGGAAAGAGACTACAAGACAGTTAAGGTTAAGCTTTTGCGAGCAAAACCTTTTACATTGCTTCCAGCTGCACTCTAGCTGCAAAAAGAGCCCCAGCATTGAGGGACTTCATCTGACCCTCACGGCTCCTACAGCAGCGCAGCCCAGTCCGCAAAGGACCTCTGCATCGGCAGACATTGCCTGTACCACACGGCTCCTCAGCGACGCAGCCAGCCTGCAAAGGAACCTGTGACGATTCATCTGACCCAGCTGCCCAGTCCATCCTAAAAGACCCTCTTGGCGCAACCGAAGTTCAGCATCCTCCAGCCCAGCGTGGCACGACTACTGGATCGCAACTCCGCGCCCTCCCACTGCACGCAGCCTGCATCATCAGTGGAAGACTTCTCTGCTACCGGATTGATCACCCGACTGTGTGGAACGTAACTATAAACTTACCAAACCTCTTTCTAGAGACCTTGGCATTAGTTTATACATGCAGCATATGTTTTTCTAACCTGTTTAGATAACAGTTACTTGAGGTCAGCTTGTTACAAATAATAGGGATATTATTTGTTGAATGATAAATAAGCAATTATTTATCACCATTTTACCAGAGCCATTAAGTGGCTTCCATAAGAAGCATTCCTATACAGTTCTCTTCCATTCTACATTCAGTTCAACAGCATTGCATTTACCCATTCTGTGTTCACTTCATTTATTTGTTTCTTTGATTTAATTTGGTATTCTCCTTTGATTATTGTTTTACTATCTTTTAGAAGTGCATATTCATTATTTCATTATTAATCGTTGTGGTATTTACTCTTGCATGTCTATTATTAATAAATTTCATTGATTTTATTAAAACTGTGTCTTCCTTGTGTTGATGATCAAAGACTCTACTAGTTGACCAGACTCTCACAAATCCTTCAGACAAATCAGTTGACTGACTTCCTCCAGTTTATAATAATTTTGAATTATCGAACAGCTCTTTTGGAGTGTTCTTAAATTGTTAAGATAGTATTCTTAACTGGTGCCCCGTATTACAAAAGGGGGAAGGGGTCATCTGATACACTCATAACCACACCTTAAGTGACATGTGATCAAAAGTCACTACGTCACCGGTGAAAGGAGTAAAAATCACTACAAACATTAAAATAATTGAGATGCATAATTACAGAAGGGAAAACATAATTAATATGATTAATTGTATCATAGACCAACTATCATATCACATTAAGGTGCCACCCAGCCACAGACAAAGCAACTGATGCCATTAAACCATTGTCTTTATGTTAGGTGTGCATTTAGAGGAAGCATTTCATATTCTAAAATCACTTTATAAAATGCTACAGTGACATCATTCACCACTCTAACAGTGTTCTAGATCATATGGGTGTGCAAAAGAGCAGAACAATGTTTTTCTCAACAGCACTTTGGTGACTAAGCGTTTGTTTATCTGTCCTGATTTGCTTGTCTTGTTTGTTTTTTTGTAATTTCGCAACAAATGCATTATTTCTCTAGGCCTAAGGCACACTGCCTTTTCATTAGCAAACTGCAATGGAGATGCAAATGAGGCTCCATTCATCAGTCACCTCTCAGATTAATAGGGCAATTGTTAATGAAAGCTAAACACATGCATATACTGCCCCCTGCTGGTAAGAGAACAGCATGAACCTGCTCTGAAGTTTCTGCCAAATCACTGGTTTTAACACTGATTTCTCCCTGTTATCATACCACAAAATAATGTCAATCAGATATTTAGGTCTGTAACGGGCAATTTGAAACAACACTGAGTCGCACTGTGTATCATCACCTTTAGAGAACAAGATGCATCTTAAATGGTTAGTTCACCCAAAAATGAAAATTCTGTCATTAATTACTCACCTTCATGTCGTTACACACCCGTAAGACCTTCGTTCATTTTCGGAACACAAACCAAGATATTTTTATTAAACTCCGATGGCTCAGTGAGGCCTGCATTGCTAGCAAGATAGTTAACACTTTCAGATGCCCAGAAAGCTACTAAACACATATTTAAAACAGTTCACTTTATAAAATGTCTTTATTAGCTTTCTGGGCATCAAGTGTTAATTATCTTGCTGGCAATGGAGGCCTCACTGAGCCATCGGATTTTATCAAAAATATCTTAATTTGTGTTCCAAAGATGAACGAAGGTCTTACAAGTGTGGAACAACATGAGGGTGAGTAATTAATGACAGAATTTTAATTTTTTGGTGAATTAACCCTTTAAAGAAGCCATATCATAATTCCCCCCTGTGCATGTTTGTTGTAATTTTATTTTTCACTTTTATCAACCTTCTCTCTGAACTTAACCCTCTGGGGTCTGAGGATTTTTGGGGCTCTGGAGAAGTTCTGACATGCCCTGATATTTGTCCTTTTTTCAGTTGTTCATAAACATATTAATGGAAAAAGTGTCATTACACTGTATTTAGCACAAACTAGGCTACCATAATATGTGAGCAACATGTATGTACATGTTTGAATTTTTGAAAGAATAACGTTTATGCGTGGTTATTGAAAAAACAAAAAACTCAAGTCACTGAAATAAGGCCACAAAACTAATATTATATTTGTGTTTACAAGACTTCTGGGTATTGGAGGTTGTAGACTAGAGTTTTTGCTTCAAAATTATGTAAAAATTATCCTGCCTACTTGTTCATATAAAACGATACATTGATTTAGATTTTGTAAGACACTTTTTGTCAAGAAACGCAGTATGCGTGGAGGCGTGAATCTTCATGAATAATGCTGTGATTCACACCTGAGAAGACAAAAGATCCGCATAGTAATGAGCTCTTTCAATCAGGTAGGCTGTGAAAAAGCCCTCTGCGATCATGCTGATAACAGGATTAATGTCCATTCTTGACAAAAAAAAAAACAAAAAAAACATGATTTTTGTGATCTCATGCATGCACGTATTATTGCACATCATGTGAAGAAAATGTTGTATAGCCCTATGTTAAATTACAGTACCAGTCAAAAGATTTGACACATTACTAATGTTTTTAAAAGAAGTCTCAAGACTCAAACCAAATAATGGTTTTCTATTTTAATATACTTTAAAATATAATGTATTTCTGTGATGCAAAGCGCCTGAACATTCCTACCTCTATAGCATTTCATATAGGCTACTATATTTGTTATATTATATAGCCTAAATGTTAATGTGTAGTTGACAAACTATACATCATTAAAAAGATCTAAGACTCAAGCTTTACATTTTGACCTCTGTTTTACTCTTAAAATCTTATATTGATCGTAATTTCTTAACATGCTTAAAAGCATGCACATTTAGAGAAATATTGATGGATTCTCATGTGTTTATGTCAATTTTCTATACAGAGGAGCAATATTTATTCAATATTTATTGTCATCACTATGAGCGCAGGATACTGTGTTTTCAGTTCATACTTGCAGCCGGAGGGCGCTCTGTGCACCTTTAGTCCACAAATGCCTCCTAAAGAAGAACAGGCATACCATGTGACTTTCCAGGAACTAACAGAGGCTAACAGACATGGCGGTTGGCTCTTTTGACTCATGCTAGCAAACTGGACTTCCAACATGCTACACATGCTAGCGGTGAATAGCTACATGCTAATAGTGATTAGCTAAATATTAAATTGGGCTAAGAACTCTATAAAAACACTATAGTAACCATCTGTGACAACTACCAACCACCTAGTAACATCATAGCAACCACCCAGGTTACCATAGCAACTCATAGTAACCACCCAGAAATCCCTAGCAACCGCTTAGCAACACCTTAGCAACCACCCCAAGTACCTTAGCAACTGCCTAGTAACCACCCAGGTCACCATAGCAACCGCCTAGCAACCACCCAGAACACCCCGAGCAACCGCCTAGCAACACCTTAGCAACTGCCCCAAGTACCTTACCAACTGCCTAGCAAAACCCTAGCAACCACCCAGGTTACCATAGCAACCGCATACCAATCACCTAAAACACCCTAGCAACCGCCTAGCAACACCTTAGCAAACACCCCAAGTACCTTAGCAACTGCCTAGCAACCACCCAAAACACCCTAGCAACCACCTTGCAACACCTTAGCAACCACCCCAAGTACCTTAGCAACTGCCTAGCAACCACCCAGAACACCTTAGCAATTGCCTAGAAACACCCTAGCAACCGAGTGCCGAGTTTTGCCACTGCAAGCACCATTCACATTTTCTTCAGAAAATGTACATTCTAGTTAATGGTGCTTGCCAAAGGTAAAGCATCATTATTGTTCTCCTGCATACTTATTAATGGTGCTTGCCAAAGGCAAAGCATCATTATTGTTCTCATGCATACTTATTATTAATGGTGCTTGCCAAAGGCAAAGCATCATTATTGTTCTCATGCATACTTATTATTAATGGTGCTTGCCAAAGGCAAAGCATCATTATTGTTCTCCTGCACACTTATTAATGGTGCTTGCCAAAGGCAAAGCATCATTATTGTTCTCCTGCATACTTATTATTATTAATGGTGCTTGCCTCTGGCAAAGCATCATTATTGTTCTCCTGCATACTTATTAAGTTGGCTTGAAAAAGCCAACTTACTGATATTCTATTTAAGATTATTGAGATGGCTTGAAAAAGCCAACTTACTGTAATGCTTATTAAACTTATTATTAAGTTGGCTTGAAAAAGCCAACTTACTGATATTCTATTTAAGCTTATTATTAAGTTGGCTTGAAAAAGCCAACTTACTGATATTCTATTTAAGCTTATTATTATTATTATTATTATTATTTTTCTTAGCGAAAATTTCAAAATGCTACTCCTCCTAGACTGTTCAAGCTACAACCACCAAACTCAGACTAGACCTTAAACTTTTTTATCTAGTTATTATTATTAAGTTGGCTTGAAACAGCCAACTTACTGTAATGCTTATTAAACTTATTAAGTTGGCTTGAAAAAGCCAACTTACTGATATTGTACTTAAGATTATTAAGTTGGCTTGAAAAAGCCAACTTACTGTTATGCTTATTAAGTTGGCTTGAAAAAGCCAACTTACTGTTATGCTTATTAATGGTGCTTGCCAAAGGCAAAGCATCATTCTTATTCTCCTGCATACTTATTAATGGTGCTTGCCAAAGGCAAAGCATCATTCTTATTCTCCTGCATACTTATTAATGGTGCTTGCCAAAGGCAAAGCAACATTATTGTTCTCCTGCATACTTATTATTATTCTGCTGCTTCTTCTTCTTCTTCTTCTGGACAAAACTTCGGCGCGTAACTTGTCCCGCAGTTTTTGTCCTAGACCCATGAATGAGGTGTCAAATCGACCGGCTCATTGAGGAGAGGTGTGCTATGACTTTTATAAGCGATAGGCCCAACGATGTTCGCACAGGGGGCGAAAAAGCGGCCAAAAAAGTCCCATTGACTTTCAATGGCGGAATGTTCAGAAATTTGAATCTCAACTGTCACTTTCGCTTTCTCTACTATGGTGAAGCCGTGCCCATGAACCAGGAAGTGACTGTGTTTTTCCTACTATGGTAAATTACATAGGGATATTGTATTGAACATAACTCTGGATCACAATGTCATAGAGACAAGGGGGCGGGCTCATTTCACTCATGCAACCAATCAGTCTCTCAGGATCATTGTAAAGCTATCAAGCCATGCCCTAGCAACCATTTAGAGCACCATAGCAACAAGTTCCATAGACTTCAATTGATAAAGGTCAAAGGGATATCTTTGGATAGAAGTGTCATAGAAACATGAGTGTGGGCTCGTTTGACTCGGGCCAGCAAACGGCCAATCACGAATCACCTTCAACACTTCATAGCCACACCCTAGCAACCATTTAGAGCACCCTAGCAACCCAAAGCATAGAGGGATATCTTCAAATCTGAATATCATAGAGGCATGGGGGTTGGTTTATATCATTCATACTGGCAAGCAGCCTTTGGGGTATCATCATTGGCAGCTGCCAAGCCACTCCCTAGCAACCAAACAGAGTACCCTAGCAACCGTTTTGCAAGACCTATATCTCTGCATCAGAGCATCATAGAGGCATGGGGGTTGGTTTATATTGGCTAGCAGTCTTTGGAGTATCATCACTGGCAGATGCCAAGCCACTCCCTAGCAACCAAACAAACTACCCTAGCAACCGTTTAGCAAGTACTATATCTCTGCATCAGAGCATCATACAGACATGGCGGTTGGCTCTTTTGACTCATGCTAGCAAACTGGACTTCCAACATGCTACACATGCTAGCAGTGAATAGCTACATGCTAATAGTGATTAGCTAAGTGTTAAAGTGGGCTAAGAACATGCTAAGAACTCTATAGAAACATCATAGTAACCATCTGTGACAACTATCAACCACCTAGTAACATCATAGCAACCACCCAGGTTACCATAGCAACTGCCTAGCAACCGCCTAGCAACACCTTAGAAACTGCCCCAAGTACCTTACCAACTGCCTAGCAACCACCCAGGTTACCATAGCAACCGCCTAGCAATCACCCAGAACACCCTAGCAACCGCCTAGCAACACCTTAGCAACCACCCCAAGTACCTTAGCAACTGCCTAGCAACCACCCAGGTTACCATAGCAACCGCCTAGCAACCACCCAGAACACCCTAGCAACCGCCTAGCAACACCTTAGCAACCACCCCAAGTACCTTAGCAACTGCCTAGCAACCACCCAGGTTACCATAGCAACCACCCAGAACACCCTAGCAACCGCCTAGCAACACCTTAGCAACCACCCCAAGTACCTTAGCAACTGCCTAGCAACCACCCAGATTACCATAGCAACCGCCTAGCAACCACCCAGAACACCCTAGCAACCGCCTAGCAACACCTTAGCAACTGCCCCAAGTACCTTACCAACTGCCTAGCACCACCCTAGCAACCACCCAGAACACCCTAGCAACCGCCTAGCAACCACCCAGAACACCTTAGCAATTGCCTAGAAAAACCCTAGCAACCGAGTGCCGAGTTTTGCCACTGCAAGCACCATTCACATTTTCTTCAGGAAATGTACATTCTAGTTATTCTTCTTCTTACACTCTGGAAGTCTGTGGCAGCCCATAGAACCGCTGGCGGGAAAGTTGTGAAATTTGGCACACAGTTAGAGGACAGTCTGACCTTTGTCCATAGCAAATTTGGAGTCTCTAACTCAATCCCTCTAGCGCCACCAGCTGTCCAAAGTTGCACTTATGTTTATGTTAATAACTTTTGAACCGTAAGGGTTAGAAACAAAATTCTTTTTTTCCTCCGATTCCTTGGATCAGAATGAATTAAATGCACCCTATGACATCATAATTTTTTTTCCACCATTTTGAATTTTCTGAAAAACCTACTTTTTCAAACTCCTCCTAGGCCGTTACTCCAATTTTCACGAAAATTGACCCAGATCATCTTCAGACCATGCCGACAAAGTGTTATGGAATTCAAGTCGATTTCTCGAACCGTTTTCGATAAACACGTGAACGAATTTTATGTAGCGCTTGCGAAAATAGACATAAGGCTGTATCTCCGCAACGCTTTATCATATTCAGACCAAACATGTTACATGTCATCACAAGCATGACCTGAGGCATCATAAAGCATTTTGGTGCAGTGCCACCTACTGTTCCGGAGATATGAAAAATGGATATTTTTGCTTATAACTTCTGATAGGTTTGTCCAAAAATCATAACTTTGGTCTCGTTGGATTCGGGGCATCATGCCGAGACGAACGATATCAATTTTTCCATATCGGCCACTTTGAATTTTGTGCAAAAATGCTGTATTTTATGAATGCATTAGCATATCGTTACGAAACTCGGTATGGGTCATCAACACAATGCCCTGAATGAGCCTGAGAAGTTTTGGACCAGCGCCACCTAGTGGAGAATTTTTTTTTTTTCATATGCTTATAACTTTTGATCTGGTTGACTTATTTTCATATCATGAGTCATATCCTTAGCGAGTGGTCACAGTGCCACCTATTGGTCAAAAGTGATAAACCAATAAATCTTTATTTTTGACTGTATATATCATTTTTCAGCTCTTTTGCCTAAATTTTTCTGTTTTTGGCACTTTTGGGGCCCTTAACATGTTCGAAAACTCTTGAAACTTTGCACACACATCGGAATTGTCGGCCATCATCGGGCAGAAGCTGGTACCCGGGCGTGGCAGGGGGGCTCGACAGCGCCCCCTTGAATGGGTCCAAAAACTTCATATATATCAAACGCGCTTGTTTTAGTATTAGTATGAGTATGAAACTAAGTACACATATAGACCTCATTGGGCTGAACAACTTTCGTGCGCTAAGTTATACGCCAGCTTAACAGGAAGTCGACTATTATGGGTTGTTTGAAAAACGCAGTCTCTGGAATTTGATATACTCCTCCTAGGCAATTAATCCGATCACCACCAAACTCGGTCAGCATGAAGTCAAGACATTGAGGATGTAAAATCGCCAGCAGATTTCTGATATCTCGAACGGTTTGGCCGTGGCGAGGCAACAACTTTACGAGAAAAGGGAAACAGGAAGTGTGTTATAACGTCTGAATACATTGATTGATTTTTATGAAACTTCAGCAGTGTGTCCGTTGTAGGAGTCCGATCACATGG
The DNA here is from genome assembly GCA_037950675.1 of Hypophthalmichthys molitrix. Taxonomy (NCBI): domain Eukaryota; kingdom Metazoa; phylum Chordata; class Actinopteri; order Cypriniformes; family Xenocyprididae; genus Hypophthalmichthys; species Hypophthalmichthys molitrix. The sequence continues at coordinate 10,612,895 of CM075511.1, forward strand.
ATGTGACTATTGTGAGTCAAAGTTATATCGCCACCAAGTGGTAGCAGGAAGTGTATCACTTTCAAAATGCTTTGAGATCACCCTCTTATTTTTACCCAATTTGCTTCAAACTTCATCACAATAATGTCAAAACATGGCAGATGTAGACCAGTGAATGTATTTGTGATATCTTAAATATTGTTGCCATGGCAACATGTCAAATTTTAATAATATTCTTGGGCATTTTTGAGGCTCTTAACATGCTTCAAACTGCATGAAACTCGACACACACATCAATATTGTCATCCAGTAGACATGGGCAAAGCCTTAGAAACGGGCGAGGAGCAGGGGCTCTACAGCGCCACCTTTTGACAAGTGGGGGGGGGGTTAGTTTAACCTACAGTCACCAAACTCGGTACACTTATTGTTCTCATTAAACCAGACAACTTTCTAATTTACAGTCATTAGCTCCGACCAACAGGAAGTCAGATATTTTGGATTGAATGTGGATTTTTCAAACACACACACTCTCTCTCTCTCTCTGCCCCCGTCACTCCCTTAGTCTCACTCATTCTGTGTGTGTGTGTGTGTGTGTGTGTATGTATGTGTGTGTGTGTTGTGGTGTGGTGTGGGGGTGTGTGTGTGTGTGTGGTGGGTGTGTGTGTGGTGTGGTGTGGTGTGGGGGTGTGTGTGTGTGTGTGTGTGGGTCTCTGTCTGTATCACTGTCTCTCTCCCTCCCCCCTCACTGTGTGTGTGTGTTGTGTGTATTACAATCTTGATTAGTGGTCTTTAACCCTTTTACTGATTACCCATTTATTGGTGAACTTATAAAAATTTTGAACTGAAAATGATAACTTCACACTCATTTGACATTGAACCATGACACCATGTCACTATTCGGACAGGACTAGTTTTCTAAATGTTGTTTGAGTTACAATTATTATTTTTTACAATTAGTTATAATTTTTTTTAATTAATTATTTATTGATATAATTCAAATTTATTAAAAACCCGTTTCAGTAAATTTCACATGATTATAAAAGTGGCTGTTTAAAATAAACTTGCTTAACTGAGCAGAGAAATCTAGACATGTACCTTACTATTACCTGAGACTGACATTGAAATAGTCTTTTCAGGTTCTGTGATTTGGCATTTGAAATTGACCTATGACATTCTATGACATGAAATTCATCTAAATTTAAATGGTCTCATGGATGTGGCTGTTGTGGTTTGTGATCATATGGGCATCAACTGCTGCAGTAAATGTGGTGTATTCAAATAACTTTGACATAGTCCTTTTACGTTTACCCGTTTTAAATGCCTTTTGCCCGCCGTACACAGTTGCTCTGAAGCCACCGGGTTGGCAGTGCCACCAGGCTTGGGCCCGTCATCGCTGCTTGCAGCTTTTTTTTTTTTTTTTCGTCATTCGGGCACTTTTGGGGGCCTTACCATGTTCGAAAACTCTTAAAACTTTGCACACACATTGGAATCCGCGGCCATCAGGGCCGGACAGAAGCTAGTATCCGGGCGTGGCAGGGGAGCTCGACAGCGCCCCCTTGAATGGGCTCCGAAAACTTGGCCCATAAATCAAACATGCTTGCACGCATTAGTATGAAACTCTGCACACATATAGACCTCATCGGGCCGAACAACTTTCGTGCTCTAAGTTATATACCAGCTCAACAGGAAGTCAGTAATTATGAGTTGTTTGAAAAACGCATGCTCTGGAATTTGATATACTCCTCCTAGGTGATTAATCCAATCACCACCAAACTCGGTCAGCATGAAGTCAAGACACTGATTATGAAAAATTTGCCAGTGGATTTTTGATATCTCAAATGGCTTGGCCGTGGCGAGGCAACGGATTTGTGGCGAGAAAAGGGAGACAGGAAATGTGTTATAACTTGATCATACATTGATTGATTTTTATGAAACTTCAGCTGTGTGTTCGTTGTAGAAGGCTGATCACATGGATGTGACTATTGTGAGTCAAAGTTATAGTGCCACCAACTGGCAGAAGGAAGTTTGTCACTTTCAAAATGCTTAGAGGTCACCCTCTTATTTTTACCCAATTTGCTTCAAACTTCATCAGAATAATGTCGACATGGTGAATGTAAACCTTTGAAAAGAATTGTGATTACTCAAACACTGTTGCCATGGCAACGCATCAAACTTTAATATTAGTTTTGGATGCTTTTGAGACTCTTAGCATGCTTCAAATTGCATTAAACTCGATACACACATCAGAGATGTCAGCCAGTAGACATGGGCAAAACCCTAGAAACAGGCGGGGAGGAGAGGCTCTACACCTCTACACCTTTTGACAAAAGTGGGGGGATTAGTTTTAACTACAGTCACCAAAGTCGGTACACATATTGTTCTCATTAAGCCAGACAACTTTCTAATTTACAGTCATTAGCTCAGATGAACAGCAAGTCAGCTATTTTGTTTTGAATGTGAATTTTTTGAAAAAACAGGCTATAAATTTTATACTACTACTCCTACAGGCTTTATACAATTTACACCATACGTTTTTAACATGGTGTTTAACCGTTTTAAATGCCCATTGCCTGCCGTGCATAGTTGCTCTGAAGCCACCGGGCTTGGGCCAGTCATCGCTGCTTGCAGCTATATTAATATATTTGGGTTTCCCACATCAGAAACTTGTTTAAATTCAGATTGAGTTCTTGGTTTCATTAAAAGATCTTTTTGGACAGGGGAGGGAGTTCTGAAAGTTACAGTATGTTTTCATAGTACATCAACTGCACACTCTCTTAAAGGATTAGTTCACTTTCAAATGAAAATTACCCCAAGCTTTACTCACCCTCAAGCCATCCTAGGTGTATATGACTTTCTTCTTTCAGATGAACACAATCAGAGTTACATTAATAAATATTCTGACGCATCTAAGCTTTATAATGACAATGAACTGTACCAACGAGTATAAAGAAAGTACATCCATCCAAAGCAAAACATACTCCACACGGCTCCAGGGGGTTAACAAAGGCCTTCTGAAGCCAAGCGATGCGTTACGGTAAGAAAAATGCCTATATTTAACAAGTTATAAAGTAAAATATGTAGCTTCCGCCAGACTGCATTCCGTATTCAACTTGCGAAGAATGTGTAATGCCTAATGCCTAATGTTCATCTGAAAGAAGAAAGTCATATACACCTAGGATGGCTTGAAGGTGAGTAAAGCTTAGGATAATTTTCATTTGAAAGTGAACTAATCCTTTAAACACATTTTATTGTTACCAATGTTTTATCAAACCAAGTAGCCTTTGTCAAGGTATGATGTTTCATAGTACATTCACCTCATTTAGCTCAGAATATAAAAATAGATTTGTGATGATATGGCCACTTTAAAATATTCACAAATAAGTAAAAATATGCATAAGTTTAGTGCTCTACCTCCTGCAGTTCTCCAGACATGCTTTTTGGTTTCTCTCTGTGATATTTTTTAGAAAGCATCTGCTGCCCCGGGCGCATCTCGTCCTCAATCTCCTGTAGACGTCTCTCCACCCGTAACGAGACCTAAGACACATCATACAACTCAAACCTGACTTAACGTGCAGTTTTCAGCCCTGTTCAGCTAGAACAAGTTGCTGTTATTCAGTATATCACATTTTGTAAAGCAGATCTCTTTAGAAACTGTATTATACTTAGAACAGAAGAAAAGACAGAACAATTTCATTCTGACAGTAAACAAGACAAGTGGTCACAGGCAGCAGGCAGCTAAAAGAAAAAAAAAAAGTGAACAACATGTTGCGTAACATTAGGAGCACTTACAGGTTCTTCTCTCTGTGGTGCTTGTATGTGGCCTACAAGATTCTCCAATGTCTTCTTGGTTTCTATGTCAGTCCTTTTGAGAGGCAGAAAGCATAAAACACAACATTTGTGTGTGTGAGTGTGTGTGTGTAGGGGGGGGGGTGGTAACAATTACACAAGGAATTTATTATGAACAATGAACAAGATGCTTTGATTTGGACAGGCAGAAACATTAAAGGGACCTGTTTCTTCTGCTGATCTCTCTATCAATGTCATCACCCATCCGAAGCTGATCACTCCGCAGGTCTCTTAGGGACTGATGTATTGAGTGAACCTGAGAAATAGAGAGAATTAGATTTTGATGTGAGTGGTGCTTGCTTGTGCTAGGGTGTTGTGTGGGTGCTTACCATAGTGTTGCTTTGGAGTTTCTAAAGTGATTTGAGTGGTTGGTGTAAAAAAAAAAAAAAAAAAATGCTATAAGGTTACTAAAGTGTTTGGGTTGGTTGCTAGGGCATTGCTGGTGGTTGCCAGGAATTTGTGGGTGGCTGCTCACTGGACAAAGTCAAAAAAGTCCATCCCCAAGTCCCTATTATATTTTGTTCCTTTAGCTATAGCTCTAGTCCCATTTTCAATGCCCTTCAAATAGGACTTGTTGTTCATTGTCCTCCAAGAGAAAATTGCATGTTTTAGCTCTTAAGAGTGTCACAGTTTCATTCTTTTTGGTAGCAAAGTTATCATCTACCTAAATGAAATAAAATAACCATGAATTATTGTCAATTTCAATTTTTGATAATTTTGATTTAACATCCTACATTACTCTGCAACCTACCAAATATATAAATAATTTGGCCTGATGAGGAAACCAAGGCAACCGTAGGGTGTTCTAGCACTTTTAAATTTGGCAGAACATTCAGAAAACATAAATGTAATAATTTATTATAAATATATAAAATAGATCATAAAAAAAAAACTAGTGTTTTGTTTAATGTAAATCAATGATTTTAAGAATGTGATCAATCAACTAAAGGTGTAGAAACATTTAATTAATCTCATTTAATGAGTTAACTTCAACACAATTTGGCAGCTATTTTTTATTTTATTTTATAATTTATATTTAGGGGCTAAGTACCGAAGGTGTGTAGGCACCTATTGTATCCATTGGTTTTTTTTTTTTTTTAGGGGCCAAGCACCTATTGTAATCGTTGGCGTTCCTATTATTAATGGTGCTTGCCTCTGGCGAAGCATCATTATTGTTCTCTTGCATACTTATTATTATTAATGGTGCTTGCCTCTGGCAAAGCATCATTATTGCTCTCTCGCATACTTATTAATGGTGCTTACCTCTGGCAAAGCATCATTAGTGTTCTCTTGCATACTTATTAATGGTGCTTGCCAAAGGCAAAGCATCATTATTGTTATTGCTCATACTTATTATTAATGGTGCTTGCCAAAGGCAAAGCATCATTATTGTTTTCTTGCATTCTTATTATTCTGCTTCTTTTTCTTCTTCTGGACAAAACTTCGGTGCGTAAATCGTCCCGCACTGTTTGTCCTAGACCCATGAATGAGGTGTCAAATTGACCGGCTCATTAAGGAGAGGTGTGCTCTGACTTTTCTAAGCAATCAGACCTACAATGTCCACACAGCGGACGAAAAAACGGCCAAAAGCGTTCACACCAGACACGAATGAAACGTTAAGCGTGAGTGATTTACATGTTAAGTCAATGCAAAGACGCGAATAGACATCCTGCGGCGCAATTCGCGCACATGAGGCGGCGCGAATTGAGCGTTTCGGGCGTTTGACGCATGAATTGCGCAAGTTGAAAAGTCTGAACTTTCGCAAATTTTCATGCCGCGTTAACCAATCAGGAGCTGGCTCTAGTAGTAATGTGATTACGAGCGGAGGCAGAAATCCGAAACAACAATGGAGGACAAAATCATTGTGGCTGTATGTGGATACCCGGAGCTGTACGATACATCTTCATACTTTTACAGAAACAGGAATAAAAAGGATCTTGCTTGGAGGAAAGTGAGTGAGGAGGTCGGACAATCTGGTAAGTTGTAATAAACGCTCTTTACTCAATTTGAGCTATATATACATATTGAGACTACAAGCTAGCTAAAGCCAGTAAATTGAGCTTATTTGCCATATTTTACAACTACTTTCCCGCTGACAAGTTGATGTATTTATTCAGAGGAAATGTGCAGAAAGAAGTGGAAGAGTCTGAGGGACACATATTTAAAGGAGAGGAGAAAGGAGACGGAGAAGAGGAGTGGGTCAGCAGCAGGGTCAGGGAAAAAGTGGAAGTACTCTGCAGTCCTGTCTATCCTCGACCCCTTCGTCTCCCCACAGGAGACAAGTGGGAATATGGAGAGGGGGGATGAGAATCAGGCTGCAGGGTACGACCACCCCGAGGACCAGGGCGAGACAGAGGCAGCAGGGCACTCAGAGACAGGAGGTGTGTTGACAAGTGAAGCAACAGAGCAGGGCATATTTGTTATTTTTATTTTTTTATTTATTTATTTTTTATGATGAAAAGGCTCAATTAATTTCTGTCTGGCTGGTGTAATGTGCAATGTGTGTAATGTTGTATTAATATTTAATATTGTCATGACAGAGCCCACTGGTTCTTTTAAAGGCAGTGAGCCTGGGTCCCCTCTGCCAGAATCTGCTGCTGCTTCTGCTTCCCCTGCCAGCCCTTCAACATCTGCTACTGCACCCACAGGTGTGTACAGGCAATAATGGCCAAGTTTACATGCATATTAAATTTACAGTATGCACTCACAGCCTCACACAACACTGACGGTTTGTGAATGAGTTTAATCCTTTTCTGCCTTCTCATTGTACAAAATGTGTTATCCTTTGATACAGGGCCACCAAGAAGAAGAGCTCAGAAAAGGCCTAGGGAGAAGTCATCGGAGGTGGAGCGGGAGATCCTAGAAGCACTCCGGAGCCATCCTGTAGCTCCAGCGCCGCCTCCAAGCTCAGAGGATGAGCTCTTCCTCTTGAGTCTGGTCCCTTCCCTGCAGAGGTTGCCGCCTCAGACTAAAGAATACACAAATACACAAATTAATTTACAAAAGCAGCACAGTTGTGCTTAATTTGGAACAAGTGGAGCCTACAGAGTAGTTTTAAAAAAGAGGCAGCAATCTCTGCAGGGAATGAACCAGACTTTCTCTCCTTTCTCCTCTCCTTCACTTTGGCCCTCACTCTTCCCTCTTCCAAGCAAGATCCTTTTTATTCCTGCATGTAAATAGTTGTAAATGTTGTTTATATTATTATATATTGTAAATATAGTTTTTATATTTTTTTATTTGATTTGATTTATTTTGAATAAACAAATGTTCTATACAATGACCAAAAGTTTTGATGTGTTACTTTGTGCATAACATAATAAATCATAATTTATATTTGTTACTTAAAAATATTATTTCTATGTTAAGACTACAATACTTATGGCAAACATTTGTGCATTCATTCTAATTATATCCTATTGCAAATACACTCACAATAGTATAGTAAAAAAAAAAATAGTTATTTGTGATTGGACCAGTGTTGTGGTATAGTGTAATGACAATGCAGCAATGAGACAGGGATTCATTTTGGAGGCTGGCTCCATTTATCATTTTAAACAAGAAAACTGTAACAATCTAAAGTTGAACAAACAATGACTGAAAAATGATGAAAGATTTACAAGAGTTAAGGATGGAAAAAGAGCAATATTTACAAGAGAGGTTGAAAAGATGTTATTATTTACAATATATAAAGGGTGTAAATCAACAGAAAAGACAAAAGGATGGGAATATTTACACAACCTAAACATGAACATAAAGAGCACAGAATATAATAAACAAATTTCTCGGTCGGCTGCCACGGGACTGCTCCCTCGGCTGAAAAGTGAGCCATGAAGCTGTCCCTGACCCGGATGGCCTCTCTGGCACAATTATTGGCTGCAACCCGACCGAGACTTTGCAGCGAGTCCTCTGCACCCTGCACCGCCCCCCTAACAGCAGGTGCCTCTGCAGATCTCCTCATAAAGTTGTGGAGGACACACGTCGCCTTCACACACCTCTCCACAACATCAGGCTGAGGACAGGATCCCGAAGGCGTTCTCCACCACCAGCCGGGCTCTGGAGAGACCGTAATTAAAGACCCTTCTCTCTCGGGGAAGGGTGCGCCCAGGGAATGGCCTTATGAGGTTTTTCCCAAGGGGAAAGGCTTCATCTGCCACAAAGACATGGGGCTGTGGTCCTCTGTGGTCAGCACCTGGGAGAGGACGGTCAGGTGGCAGATGGAGGGTGGCACCACGGAGTGTCTGGCCAAAAGCTGAGTTGGCCAGAGTCCCACCATCACTCGTCCGCCCATATGCCCCGACATCAATCACCCAGTACCAATACCTTGCATCCACAACAGCAAGGAGAACTAAAGAAAAAGTTCCCTTGTAGTTGTGGAACTGGGATCCAGTGTTGGGGGGTGCTTTTATCAGGACGTGCTTGCCGTCCAGTGCTCCATAGCAGAGCGGGAAGTTCCACCTCTCCTCGAAACCCTCTGCAATGGACCTCCATTCATCTGTGGAGGGCACAGCCATAAACTCCACCACTGAGCAGTCCCAGATTGCAGTCACCACGTCTGGGACAATCTTGCAGACGGTGGAGACACCAACACGGAAGCTGCTGGCGATGGTCCTGAAGGAGTCTCCAGTGGAAAGATATCTGAAAAAGAGAGAGAAAATAAAAAAAATAAAATAAACACTGTTATAAATGCAAATTGCAATTCCATATTAGCAAATATACATTTATAATACTGGTATTTGTGACATTTTCATTTCTCTTTAATTTTTTTACAGTTAAACAACAACAAGCTTGATAAAATGCCCTTAATACTTTACCTTTATTTAGCATTTGCTCTGATTTGTTTGCTACATTGCAAAAACAGACTATTAATCAATATTATAATATAGCAGTTCCCTGCACAATTCAAAACCCACTTTGACTGTTGTAGACTAGTTAATTGCCATTTCATTAAAGTGTTGTATTGATAACTGTGTGTTCAGAAGAGTGAGAAGACTATATGTCTGTGGAGGTTGTCAGTCATTAATTACTTGTAATCACACAGAATATTAAATGATTTACTGACCGGAGACAGATGGACAGGCGCTCTGCAGGTGGAATAGAGCGCCTGTAGTTGGTGTCCTGGAGGGAAATCCTCCCACCGACAGGGGACAACAGGTCATCAAACTGGGACCGGCTCAGTCAGAAGTACCGCTGAAAGCGGCCATCATCCAGGCGCAGCTCCTGGAGGAGTTGGTGAAACTCACCAAGCTGGGTGCAACTTTGAAGTATCTGATGGACCCAGACACGGCGCCGAACGAATCTACGCCGTTTTTCAGCCTTCCATAGCACATAAAGCGCAGCTACTCTCTCAACAAAATCCAAGTCAGCCATTTTGCAAAGTGACTGGAGATGCGAATTTCATGTACGAATGAAGCGAGTAAATTCAAAATTTTAAGCGTCCAACTACGCGCGAGTCGCGTCTTGTGTGAACACCCCATTAGAACCCTTTCTCTCTCATTCACTCATTTGACATGGACATTGACTCTTATCAAGCAGCCAATAAGTAGTGACCTAAAATCTTCATCATAGCCACACCCTAGCAACCACTCCATAGAATTCTACTGAAAATAGATGAGAGGGATATAAGTGAATCAGAACATCATAGAGACACGCAAGTTGGGCAGGAATGCAGTCTATTAGTTTAAGCCTGCTAACTGTCTAGCCATGTCCTAGCAACCATTTAGAGCACCCTAGCAACCCAAAGAAGGATATCTTCAAATCTGAACATCATGGGGTTGGTTTATCATCATGTCATAAAAGCATGAGAGTGGGATCGTTTGACTCGGGGCAGCAAACAGCCAATCACGAATCACCTTCAACACTTCCTAGCCACACCCTGGCAACCATTTAGAGCACCCTAGCAACCCAAACCCAAACCCAAAGAGGGATATCTTCAAATCTGAATGTCACAGAGGCATGGGGGTTGGTTTTATATCATTCATACTAACAAGCAGCCTTTGCAATATCATCACTGGCAGCTACCAAGCCACTCCCTAACAACCAAACAGAATACCCTAACAACCGTTTAACAAGACCTGTATCTCT